>PVJH01024292.1:0-33297 GCA_004026705.1 Nesogale talazaci | reverse complement strand
GTTCACATGCATAAGAGGCTACTGAAAATACAGTGACTTGGTCAGGGGCACCTTAATCCTCAAAGTAGCAACTTTGCTTTTCAACACTTTATGGGTCTTGTGCAAATTTACCCAGTGTGATACCTCATTTGATCGCGTGACTGCCGCTTCCATGAACATTGATTGCGGATCTAATAAAAATAAATCCTTGTCGACTTCAATCTTTTCTCCATTTATCATGTTATAAGAGCCCTATAAAACTCTGAACTCATCAACTGCCCAACAATCCTCAATACCGCCCTTGCTCTTTCGCTCCACAATGGACTCCTCCATTGGTTTATTGACTGCAGGCAGCTCAAGCCACCCACCCACGAGAACAACTGCACCACAAGTAGATGGTATGAGAAGGAAGACTTGATACCTTAGAGTCGGTACCGTGTTATCGCAACCTAATGTATTAAAGGTTTATAGATGTTGCTGGCCGCCCAGTACTAGACTGTAAACTCCATGAGGACAGATATGTGCCCACTTTTTTCACTGTTGAACACTTAGTCAATAAGGTAGTAGGCATTCAATATTAGTTGACAAGGTGGTTATCTAGTTCATTAATAGCTCAGACTCATACAAGGGGAATGGCTGATCTCAACTAAACTACCTAGACTGCTCAGGGTTTGCACCCGGATGTATGAAAGAGAAGGTGAACTAATAGCTTCTGGTGGTGCAGTGGCTAAAGTGCTGAGTTTTCAACCAAAGATTGACAGTGCAAACCCAGCAGACACTCTATAAGAGAAAGATGCGGCACTCTGTTTCCATAGAGTATGGTCTTGGAAACCTGGTGGGGCAGTTCTGCTCTGCCCTTTGGGTTCTTATGAGTTGAAATGGACTCAACAGCCTTGAGTTCGGTTTTGTTTGTTTGGGGTGTAGATTATTACCTCGGTACGAGTTGCCCAAGTCTAATTAATGGTGGTCCCATGTGTCACAAGAAATGCAATGTATCATCGTCTGGCACTCTATCAGACAAGGCTCTGGTCCTAGTCAGAAGGTTTGCAGTGTGACTATTTGGGAAGTCGCCTACTTCCTTCCTTCTTCCTAAGGTGTCCTTAGTCTGGAACTAGAGGTGGACTTGCTGGTATTTGAAATACTAGTCGCACAGCTCCCAGCCGCCTCGCAACACACAAGCCAACACAGGAGGACAAAGAGACGAGTGAAGACGGAAATAAAGTAGGGAAGGGACAAAAAATACACTACAACATAATGTGTCGACATTTTTTTTTTAATATTTGGTATTTGTAAGTCTTTTTAAAAAAATTATTCAGGCCATTTTTTTCCTTAAAAAAAAAAAAGCAACCAACAGCAATACTTTGTACAAGTATAACAAACATTAGAAATATGCATCACTCCAAAATAGTTACAAGAAAATTACAGTTTAGAGTCCACATCAACACTTCCTATTCATATGTGCCCCCAAGGGAGGAAAAGTTACAGTATGTTAAACACACAACTGCTACACAGTAGTCTGAAAACTCAGAACTTGGACTTTTTGATCAGCCGCCGAGACTTGTTTAGCTAAACAAGCGCAATCAAGCATTTTAAAAGACCAGGGCTCTTCCATCCTCGATGAAAAGCAAACGCAGATCAGCTACATAAGAGACCCACCACCCCAACCCTAACCCCAAGCCCCAGGAGCCTCTGACTTTTGAAAGTCAATGATGCCAAAGTCTGGCTGGAGATCACCATATGGCCACAGCAAACAGATCCCAAATGGTTCATCAACTAAGTTCACCTTTGGAGACAAAAGTCTCTGTTCTTGGCAGAAGACATGAATGGACTAAGTCTACCATCCTAACTGGCCACCATGCTTGGCCCTCTCCTTGCCACCAAATCCCCACTGTTCTGCCTGGAGTTGCCCAATACTAACCAGGGGTGAGAAAACCAGCCCCGCAGAATTCCACTGGATTTTCCAAGCTGCGGTTCACTGTTCCTGGAAGCTGGAAGCTCAGAAGTACCTTCTTCTTGCTTCAGGAACCTCAGCAGTAGCAGCCATCATCCCACGTGTCCTTGCATTTACACGTGACTCTCCCTTCCTCCTCTTTTGGGCTGCAAATACGCTCACTGCCCCCCTGGCCCTGGCCCCAGTCCTCTGCAGGGAAGCCTCCTGGACTGAATGTGACCTGCCTGTTGGCATTCCAGACCTCCCCGCCACAAGCTGACCTCCCAGCATCCTGCAGTGATGTCCAAGATGACCACCCTCCCAAGCCCACATCAGGCGTGAGAGAATGGTTTCTGGTTGTTGCTTTATTTTATGCATATCTTTGTAGTTGTTATCATCCTTGGAAGGGGGTAGGGAAGGGGTAATTCCTTTCCTGTGATTTCTCTGCAAAGTGTGCTTCTCACTTGCAGGGCAGAGAGGGGGGCCAAGCTGAGCTCCTGCAAGGGATTTGATCCTTAGGTTTTCAGATACTCTGGAGTAGGGATGGGGGCAGCCCAAGGAACCACTGAACCAAGTCAAAGACCTGGTAGGGCTTTCCTCTCACCCTCGGGACACCATGGCTTCTCTGCCTCAAACCTCCAGGGTGGAGGTCAACTCTGAATTTGAGCCATGTGGGGTCTCCTGGCCAGAACAATCTAGGCCTTCAATGAGTTGATGGCTACTACCAAAGAAAGCCAAGGAGTAAGGAAAAAAAAAAGTGCAATTTCCATTTAGGAAGTAGGGTTTTTCCCCAAAACCTGAAGACCCTACCATGTCTCCTCTTCATCCATTCAGTACCTCAAAGGGAAGGGGGCGACAAAAGGCATACGTCACCACCCCTCTCAACAGCACTGAGGCCTGTGCGTGCCTACACAGTGGGGCATCCTTCCTGGCCCTCAAATGCCCATGCGCATGCCCACTCATCAAAGTGCCAATGAGGCAAGGAGCAGGCAGCATTAGGAGACCAACAGTGACTTGGTGGGGTGGTGGGGTGCTCAGAGTCGACCCGACTCCCCATTTTCAATAGGACACATTCGTCCTGAGCTCACAGCAGGGTTTCTGACTATGGGAAAAGGCCACAGGCCTCCAGGGAGGGGGCTATTCCTTCATAAGTCCTTGTATACTTCATTGTCTATTGGAGGATAAACTCGAAACTTCTTCAAAATATCACCTGAGCCACAAAATAAAAAAACAAAGATCCTTTCACGTTAATGCCTTGAGAACTCTGCAGATTATGTACCAGTCGAATCAATCCACACCAGCTCTGAAATTCTTGGTAGATATACACCTGAAGACGAAACTTACAAAAAAGAATCTACATTTGAAAAAAAATCAAAGGAATTACAGCAGCAGTAAAGTGAAAAGAAGTTGTAAAAATAATAATTACATCTTTGATACAAATTCAAACTCTGTACACCTCCATTCTGAGTCGTACGAATGACTGTTTTGAGAGTTTATATGTACACAGTAGATACCAATACGTGTCACTGCAGAGAGAGACTAAAGCCAGTGGATTTTTTTCTTTGGGGAGGGGTGAGGTGAGAAAGGGCTGATTTGACACTGTTTTCACACTGAAGTGTTCACAGATTGCCACGCTTTTAAACACGCGCGCATGCACGCACACACACACAACACACACAGACACACATAAAATGCCAACCTGAGTAAAACATTACTAAAAACCTAGGGCTTCATGATTCACTAAGTCACATATTGCACCTTTAAATAATTCTTCTTACCAAATACAGAAATGAGACAAAGGGTAAGATGGGGGAGGGGGGGTTCAGAAAAGGAGGCTGTGTCATCATGGTGGGGGTGGGGGTCCTCTCCTCTCCCCGGAAATTCTCAGGGCGGTCTTGGAGTTTCCACTCTGACCCAACCTATGGCCTGAAGGTGTTGCCAATAGGAGAGTCTTTGAGGAAGAGGAGGTGGGCAGGAGACCCCAAAAAATGAAACACAACACACGGGAGCCAGGGGGGCGAGCAAGAAGAGGATGTCACCGAGTAGGCGGAACCGTGGGTACTAAACTACTGCTTAAATATTCCGTATATCCCAATCAATTAGGAGATTTGATACAAAAATAGAGAATATCTACTGAGTTTTGCCTGTGGAAGCATAATTCAGAAAAGGCACATGTTCAAATAGAAAAAAAAGAAAGAAGAAAAGTCATGTCGGAGAGGCACCACACGCCCCTGCCGACACAGTAATCATCCACAATGATGTGTTTTCCATCAGCAAGATTCCCAGATATAGTAGGTAAAAAATAGGCCTCTGATACTTAAAATATATGCAACCCAGCACAAGCCTTGCTCTAGCATGTGAGTCATATAAAATAGTCTTTTGTAAAAAGAACCTGTTTTGAAAAAGAAAAAAAGAAAAGAGTACAGCTCACGTCTCCTGGTTTCCCATCATCCTCAAGGGAAAATAAACAGCAACAAAAACCGTGCCCTCTCCCCTAGGTAATCAGGAACCCGGCTGCCCTGCTCACCACCCATCCACAGCCCCTGCCAGCCCCAACTTTTCCCTCCTCCTACTATACACGTGCAGCTCCGCACCCTTGAAATTAGCTGGAACAAAACAGAACACAGATGTAAGATAGGAGACATATAAAGACATGTCAACCGTAGAGTGTTGTCCCCTTCGCTGTGGGTGTAACCGGCTGTCTGGCTGACTCCAGGAAGGTGGTCCTGTGGAAATCAGGCGATGTAACCATTTGTTTTTCCAAACGTGGGCACCGGCGAGAGATTCTCATAGATTGTCATTGCAGTTGTGTTCTGGTAGATGAGATCGACCTTTGAGTCCTTCTGGGCTCGGATGATATCCAGAACACACTGATTGAGGAAAACGTACTGGTCCTGGGGGCACAAGGAAAGAGAGAGTTCAAATGCGCATGTGGTGCCCACGATCCATTTCAGACCCCAAAGTGAAAACTTGGAGCTCACCACCATTGAGCCAATTCTGACCCACGGTGATCCCAGAAGTGATGGCTGAGCCCCAGAGGTGTACTGGTCACGGGTTGGGCAACACACTGCAAGGTTAGCAGTTTGAAACCCTCATTCACTCCTTGGGAGAAAGACTGGGTTTTCTACTCCTGTAAAGAGTGATAGACTTGAAAGCTCACAGAGGCAGTTCTATTCTGTCCTCCAGAGTCACTAGAAGAGCAGTGTCTTTCCAGTTGGACAGATTCCCCCAAACCCAGTCCCAGCTCCCTCCAGCCGCCAGCAGCCCCTACCAAGTAATAGGTCAGGAGGTAGTCACCTTGTGAGAGCAAGCTAAAATCACAGCGACAAGGGCCGGTGCAAGAGCTCAGCATTAGACTGTCTGTAATATGTAAATAGTTACTTGGTGGCAGAGGTTCAGCTTTCTCTTAACCCAAGAAACTTAGTCTCACCTCCTCTCCCCAAGGAGAGAGAAAAAAGGAGACCTGGGAAACGAAGCAGGGAGGTGGCAGTGCACATTCGAACCCTAGAGAGTCTTAGACAGCAATCCCCTGGCCAGTGAGGTAGTGCAGGCTAAGAAGGACATTGTCATTTGCAACAGAAGCAGAAGCGGCAAAAGGGAGTGAGTGATGGAGAGTGAATCATGAAATAAGCGGGAAGAGATGAAATATGCTGGCCCAGCAAGAGATCCGTGATACGGCAAGAGGGGAAAAAAATCACAAGGCAGGATTTTATCACAGAACAAGGTCCCATGTTATTCACACGCCTCGTGGATTTGTGTGTGTTATTTCAACAGACATCCACAAAGTGGATGTAGGCTGACCCGGACACAGGAACTACTTCTAGGGAGTTGGCTGGGAGGAAAAAAAATCAAAAGGGAAAAGATATTCTATCTAGGTGCTATAGCAAAATGTGGAGAAGAAATTAGATGGTGCCCAACGACCAGCTAAAATAGCATCTGAGACCTTAAAAGCTTGTCTCCAGACAAGCAGCCATTTAAGTGAAAAGCCATCTTAGTCCACATGGAAGAACACGATCATCAGTCACCAAAGGATTGTGAAGCATATAATCCGAAATCAAAGCAAGAAATAGTATCAGAGCCTAATTGTGAGGATCTGGTTTGCAGAAGGCTATGGATGACACCAAGATACATTTGTGGGAACGATATAGGAAATAAGCCTCCGTGATCTCCCTCTATCCATATAGAGGGATGGGAGGAAGGTGGTTACTAAACAAAGTGCATAGGAGAGATGAGTACAGGTGATGATCAAAGTGACAAACCTGACTGGAACAGTTAAAATCTTGTCACTTGATCCTCCCTCTGATGCATGCTGGACCTGATCTGGTTTTTGAAATACTGTTTGTTGCTTTTGTTTGATCAGAGTAGGGTTCATCTTAGATGTGTTATGTCATTGGAGGTCACCCTCTTGAATTTATGTTACATGCTTTTCTGTTTCTCGGTATAGAAAACCCAAGATTAATGAACCTATAGGGACAGCAAGTAGGGAAGGGGGAGCAGGGGAGGACGAGCAGGGGAGGGGGAGCAGGGAAGGGGGAGCAGGAAAGAGGGGCATGTAAAAAGGACGACGATGCCGAGGCGTCCGGAAAAGAATGTTTGGAAACTGACTGTGGTAGCAATGGTGCAAGACTGCTTGATGTGATTGAACTATGGAATTATTTACGTACTAACTCCCAATTAAAAAGAGATGTCGGCTTAGAAACCCACGGGGGCCTTTCTACTCAGTCCTGTAAGATTGCTGTGAGACCTAGGATCAACCTGCTGGCAGTGAGTTTGCCGTTTTTAGGGGGAGAGGATGTTGTGCTGCTGTTGTGTGGCTAGTTGTCAGATCAGCCCTGACTCACGGCAAGCCCATGCACAATGGAATGAAGCACCAGCCCCTGGACCCCAGCAATCCGCAGGCCCTGCACACAACTAATTTCCAGAGGGCCGTCAGCAGGCCTTTCTTCCTAGTCAGTCTGAATGTTCTGCTGAGAGCTGTTTGGCATCACAGCTCGATGCCAGCCCTCACTGACAGATGGGTGGGTGAGTGGTGATTGTGAGGGGCCCTGGGCAGAAGTCAAACCCAGGTCTCACTCAGGCAGAGCAAGCATTCTTGTGTCTCAGTATACCTACAGGGTCCTTCCAAACCGTGGAGGCATTAGGCAATTCCGGATCTCTAAAAGAAACCGTGTGACCCCACAGTCAAGAGCCCGAAACATCTCAAAGGGCAAGACTCTCTGAACACCAGTGTGTGGCATGAGGCGAGTGTTTGGAAATGCTTGGCGAGGGTGGGCTGTTGGATCCAGATCTTGGCCTCACCTCTGTCTGCACCATCAAAGGCCTGTGCATTCGGAGGTCATACACGATCCCGTACACGTCCACAGTGTTCTCGTTCTCCATCTGGTAGATTAGACGATCAATGGCCATGAAGGTGCCTGTCCTTCCAACCCCCGCACTGAAAGACAGAGGGAATACACCTGTCACGATGGGTTCCATCCACCATAGAATCCCCAACCGTTCCTATGTGGAGATTGTTTCCCCCTACGGCAGGGTGTATGTTCCTCTCCTGTGACAACTCCATGGTAGTACATAAGTTCATCTGATCTGCTCCACCGACACCCTGGGCTCCAAGGTCAATGTGAGGTCAATGCTCAGGCCCAGTAAGCATTTGATAGGCTGGAATGACTCCCTTTAGCTAATCAGATAGCCCTAGATTGGGACTGGGGCCCAAAAAGGCCCCCGATGAATCAAATGCCACAAACCAAACACTTCCCAAGAACCTCTTAAGCCTCCGTCCCAGTCAAGAAATCCCTTTCCTCCTTCTGTCCCAAATTGATTGCTTTTTGCTTTAAAGCTAATTTCTTTAAAAAAAAAATTTACTGGGGGCTCATATAACTCTTATCACAATTCATACATACATCCATTGTATGCAAAGCACATATGAATATTTGTTCCCCTCCTCATTCTCAAAACATTTTCTTTCTACTTAAGCCCTTGGTATTAACTTCTCATTTTGCCCCTCCCTCATTAAAGCTAATTTCTTATTGTGCTAGAGCAGGAATCAGCAAGTTCTTTCCTATGTCACTGGTTACTGCCTGCATTCTAAATGCTTCTGACTCATAGCAATCCTAAATAAGGTTTCTGAGATTGGAAAACTTTTGTTTTTTAACCATTTTATTGGGGCTCTTACAGCTCACTTCACAATCCATATCTCCATCCATTGTGTCAAGCACATTGGTACATGTTTCCATCATCATTTTGAAAACATTTTCTTTCTACCTGAGCCCTTGGTATCAGCTCATTTTCTAACTGCCCCCCTCCGACCCCCACCTTTTCCTCCCTCATGAACCTTTGATAATTTTTTTCTCCATGTCTTACATCAACTGCTATTTCCCTTAACCCACTTTTCTGTTGCCCATCCCTCCTGGGAGGGGGTTATATATTGATCATTGTGGTCAGATGCCCCTTTCTTACCCCACCTTCCCCTTACCCTCCTGGTATAACTACTCTCATTATTGGTCCTGAGGGTTTCATCTGTCCTGGATTCCCTGAGTTGTGACTTCTTGTCTATACCAGTGTACATGCTCTGGTCTAGCCAGATTTGTAAGGTAGAACTGGGATCATGATAGTGAGGGCGGGGGGAGCCTCGTATTGAAGGACAAAAGGAAAGTTGTATGTTCATCAGTGACATACTGCATCCTGACTGGTTGCTCTCTTCCTTGTGGCCCATCTGTAGAGGAATGTCCAATGGTCTACAGATGGATTTTGGGTCTCCGCTCCACTCTCCCCCTCATTCACAAAAAAGTATACTTTTTTGTTATGGGTCTTTGATGCCTAATACCTGATCCCATCAACACCTCAGGATCAGAGACTTCAAATCTTCTCCCCCTCCCTGCCCCCTACCCCATGTAATTTGTGTATTTCTTTATCTATGTGAAACCATTTTATTGGGAGATCATAAAATTCTTATCACAATCAAGACGTAAATCTTTAAGGGAGCAGACAGCGCTGTCTATCCTCTTCAAAGAGGTGGTGGGTGTGAACCATTGATCTGACAGTTAGCAGCCTAACCCACAGAACCAGTATGTTTAGTTTTGTTGTTTGCCTTTTGGACCATGCAGTCTCTATCGTGACTACTCGACTCTATCATTGCAACATGACGTCAACAAGACCATACAGAAATGAGTGGATGAATGAATGACTGTGTATGGATGCATTCCAAAAAAACTATGATCAAAACAGGAACCTGACCAAAGTGAGCGTGTAGGCCACAGCTTGCCACCCGCGAAGTCTCAGGGCTTAGTGAAGAAACCTATGGTCCCTTCCTCATGTTGTTGTGAATTCTTGTCAAGTCGGCTCTGGACTCATGGTGGCTCCGTGAACAACAGAATAAAGAGCTGCCTGTCCTGCATCACCCTCACCAAGGCTTGTAAGTTGAATCACGGTGAGCCACAGGGCCTCCCTCTGGCTGACTTTCAGAATGGCATCATCGGGTCTCTTTGCCTATTCTACCTTAGTTCAGGGGCCCCGCAGATACATGTTCTGCATAAGAGCAAGATGCAAGCTTCCACTCTCAGGTGGGTGCTGACTGGGTGCGAGGTGCCTTGGCCAGGAATCAAAGCCAGGTCTTTTGTGTGGAAGGGTAGAACTCTGCCACTGAACCACCACTGCCAACCCCTGTGCTTACACCTTTCTTCAGTGTGTAAATACCTACTGAATTCCCTCTCGCTCCTTGCTCTCCTAATGTGCTCAGAAATGCATGCCTCACAAGTTCAACCCGCCACTTTAAAAGCCCAAAGAGCCCTCCCTCATCCCACTCCGCCCCAAGTGCGCACGCACGCACGCACACAGAGCGCCATCTGCATACCTGCAATGCACCAGGATGGGTGTTTCAGGAGGGCTCTGCTTCATGTAATCACGCACCAGGTAGCGGAAGTTGATGAGCAGGTCAGTGGTGTCAGGCACGCCATGGTCCGGCCAAGAGGTGAAATGGAACTGTCGCAAAGGGTGATTCTCACTTGTCTGGACCTAGAAGTCAATGAAAGGGGTCCACATTAGAGAGGAACACTGACAACAGCCCAGGCCAAGCAGTCATTCTATCCTGAACTGCCCGGGACAGAAGACTCAACATTAGGATTTCTCTGCTCGGTTGCATGTCCCACAAAAGGCACCTGTGTCATGATGTGCCATTTCAGGGCACTGTCTCCATTTCTCACCACTTCCTGGAAGGCATACATAATTCACTGCATTGATGATAGCATCTTTATCGGGAGACAGGACGCCAAGTGCATGTGCTTTGAAATCCACTTACCAAAACTGTTAGCACTCATTGCCAATGAATAGAGTCCTATTCATAGCAGCCCTACAGGGCAGGGTAGAAGTGCCCATTGAGTTTTCTATAACTTTGCAGGAGTAGCAAGCCCCATCTTTCTCCCGGGAAGTAGCTGGTGGTCTCAAACTGCTGACCTTGCAGTCCAAAGCATGACCACTCTGCTACCACTAGCTCTCTGGAGAGCAAAGGGTGCCAGCTCTGAGAGCACACTTCCCACCACAATCAAAAAAAGGTCTTGATGTCAATGGAAACCCCATGAGCACAGCATCTATAAGTGGAGGGAAAGAAAGAGTGAGGGATGCAGGGTGGTGCTCTTAAGGTTGACTTTGTTGTTGTTGTTTTACAAGAATAACTTATGAAATTCCTCTCAAGAAAGTAAACAGAAAAGAAAGAAAGTAAACTCAAGGAGTTACTTTGAGGGATATATAGGTATGGGTTATTTCATTCTAGGAAGAAAGCAAAAAATATATATTTTTCTGGTGTATACAAATTGCCCCCTCAAAATCAATATAATCTAACAGGGATACACCTAGAGGACATCGTGCTGAATGAAATTCTTCGATTACGAAAAGGAAAACGCTGCCTGCGCCACTCATAGAAAAAGTCCATAAGAGGTTTTCACTCTAAAAGAAACATACTCCGATGGTCACCAGAGTGGGAGGATAAAAGAAGGAGAAGGAGACACACACTAAGGATAGAACTGCTAACATGGGCAAAGAAGAAGACAATACACAGGAGGGACGGAGGAGAAAATGGAGAGAGGCAGGGCAAGACAGTGGGAGGTTTGCCACAGTTAAAGACAGCAGAGGCAATCACTGCTATATACAGAATCCTGCAAAAGGTGACCTATAAGTGGGTGCTCAGATAGATATACCAGCTGAACAGGTGTGGGAGGGAGGGTAGGCATATATCCAGAAATATATCATGAATTGGCAGAGGATAGTTGTATATGTGTATTTATGCAAATAAATCCATACATGTGGTAGAATATGGAGGAGTAAAACTATGAATACCTCTTAGATATAACAAAACTTCAGAGATGAGCTGTCTGAGATCTTCATTTTAGGGGACAACAAGGTGCATCGGCATGACGTAGTTCCCAAAGATAATGTCCTACATCCAACTTGGGAGATTAGTGACTGGGTTTTAAATGCTCACAAGTAGTCATCTAAGGTACAGCCATTCTCATTCATTTCTTTCTCTCTCTCTCTCTCTCTCTCTCTCTCTCTCTCTATGTGGAAGAAAGGAGAATAATGAAAATCAAAAGACATGCAAACAGTTGGTCCCATGGACTAATGGACCACATAAACATCAGTCTCCACAGCCCTGAGACCGGAAGTCTTAGAAGGTGCCTGACTACCAAAACCAACTGCTCTGGAAAAAGATCACATAAGAAGATCACACAAAAAAGATCACATAAGAGTGGGAGAAGCATGCAGAACAAAGCTAGAAAATCATAAAAGAGGCCAGGCTTCCTGGAGGACAACCACACACACACCAAGACTGGGACCCACACCCACCAGGTCTGCTGTTGAACTCAACCCAGTTGAGCCAAATGGCACCAAGTATCCAAGGGCAAAGTTGGGAAAGGAAGAGACAAGGAAACACGGGAGGTGGTGGGGAAGTGATAGTCCATGGAGGACATTGCAATCGATGAGTCGACAGCATGGGTATGGTTCACCCGATGTGAAACGCAAAGCAATTTCTTCAGACGGTCATTTTATAGGAAAGGTAAGGCCCCCGGGAAGTGGAAAAGGCACGCTGGTGGCTCGGCGGGTTAAGCCATGGCCTGCTGACTGAGAGGTGGGTGGTGAGTTGAGCGCCCCTGCCAGCCTACCGGACAGAGATGGACCGGTCAGTTTCCACCGAGCTTGACCGCCGCAGACACCCTATGGAGCAGGTCTATGCAGTCCTTTGGGGTTGTGGTAAGTTGGAATCAACTTGAAGCCATGAGATGGTGTCAATGGCTTGCACACTTCTACTAGCCTCAAGATGTTGCTGCTGCTGTTGGGTGCCATGGAGTCAGCTCCAACCCACAGCCACCCTGTGCAGAGCAGAAGGACACACTGTGCCGCACCGCCCTCACAATGCTTCCTATGCCTGAACCCATTCAAGCTGCCACCCGGTAAAACCACCTTGTCGGGGGTCTTCCTCTTTCACCATGCCTCCAACCATGAGGTCCTTTTTTCCCAGGGACCGGGCTCTCTTAAAGATGAGTAGTTCAAAGTCACTGAGTAGGACCACAGGGAAAAGGTCTGGTGATCTGCTCCCTAAAAGGCACTGCCATAAAAACCAGACGGAGCACAGTTCGACTCTGGAACACCTGAGTCTATTGCCGGTCCAAGGATAACCGACAGCCTAAGAGACGGATCCAGTGTGATCTCTTCCTTACATTCTTCACTATGAAGTCTCTGATCGTCCACTCCGGAAGAACAATTTCTGACGTCATTGTCACCGTTATGTCCCCGTAGTCCTGAGACTTCTTGGAGGGCCAGTACTCCTCGCATTTGGTCTATAAGAGAAATCACAGCTTCGTACAAAGATGCAGATCACACAATCTGCCATGCTCAAAAACTTCATGGACTAGACCAGATGGTTGAAACATGCTACAGGGGCTGAATCAGTACCTTAACTGGTTTCTGTGTGACCTTTACAATTGTTTCCTAATAACTCTTGCCTTTTTTTTAAAACCAGGGAGAACTTCGGTTTAAATCTTTATGTCTGGTTTCTCTGGAAAAGTCAGAAGACCTCACAACAGTGGGCTGGCATTTCTGCATTTCAGTGGGACAGTTACCCTGTCACATGGAACCCATAGCAGCCACCCCACAACTACAAGCTGAATGATAACTCAGAAATGAGAAGGGAAAAGAACTTTCCTGAGTCTTTCAGATACGCAGGGCCAGCAATCAATAGCAACCCATACATCAATAGCGATCATCAAACCATAGGGTAGGGTCCTTGATTTTAATAAAAGTTGGGGCCCAAGTGAGGATCGAAATAAGAATTAGGGAACTTTTTGCTGGTCTCTGAAGATACTTGCATCTTCCTTTGGGAACTGACCTTGAAAAGTAACAACAACGATCCTAACCACCCTCAGGTGTTTTCAGACCTGGTTGATTATCCAACTCACCCGGGGAGGTTTGTCTGGGTTTTGAAAAATGAGGCTGGTCCCTCCCTGGCCCAGGGATATGCATGTTTAAATGATCATGTTTCTGGATCACTGTTCCAAGAACAGACACCTGACAACTCTGGCATGCACTTACACGAGACTGATCCCCAGCTCAAACTCCCAACAGCTGGATTTGGGGGGCTCCTTTGTAGGGGAGTTCTTCAACTCCCTGAGTCTTGCTTTCCCTCATCTATAAAGTGGTCATTCATCACTGGGTTGTTGTGAGGAGGACAAAAAGAACTTATGTGGGGTACGAAGTACAAAGTCAATCACCCAGGATACGTGCTAGTTCCCTTCTCCCATTATCCTGTAACATACACTGCTACCCATCTAAATTCTCCTTCATGCCTTCCGTTAATTTCACCCCATCCTTTTCAAGTGTTTAACAGATGTTTATGCATGTCTTCCATATGGTAGGCCTTAAACTCAACAGCACCATCATACTGATTTGCATTCATAAAGCATTGTTCATTTATTTCATAATAGTTTGCTTTCTGGAGGCACAAAGGGAAGGAGGGCCCAAGCCTTTCTGTACTGACATCAATGTAGAGACGGCAATCAGTTCTTATAGTTCTCTGTCCTCTTTCCCTCCTTCTCACAGAGATCCTAGCACAGGAACACACTTCACTCTCACGAGTTCTCTGCCCAATTCAGGTGAAATAAAGAACATGAAAGGGAATTTTGCCAGACAGGTTCTAACTATCACTCAAAGGCAGTGCTGATCTAAGTGCACAGCCTAGTCCAACCAGCCCTCCTTTAAGTGCAGAGTCTAGTTAGCCCCATCCTGCTCTAAGAGCAGAGGCTGGTCCAACACTATCCACATTACCTGGAGATAGTCATCAGTGCCATTCTTGGGCCCTACTCCAGACCTTCCACGTGGGAGGCTCTAGGGAGGTGATGCTAATGTTTGAGGGCCACTGCTGTCAGGAAGGGCCTCCCCTCCTATTCCTCAAGGAAAGAACCTATAGGGAAACAATTCGCCCAGCAACGTGGGGCTCCATTCCTCCCACACAGATTCTTGAAGGTAGCATGTGGTTTTCAATTCCCCTTCCATCCATTTAGATATATGAGCTTGCCAAACACGAGCTTATTTGGGGGAGAAGTGACGAGGGGATTTCAGACCACCACCGAGGAAGAAAGGCTGGCTGAGACGTAACTGAGGCTACGAATAGGGATTTCTTCAAGCGGTCCCATACTAAAATCTAAGCAGGAGAACTGCCAGGTTGGATGGATGGATCGCTCCTGTCACAGATGAGGCCGCTGGTGGCTTCGACACCAGACGGGGCTTGCCCGTGTCTACATAGCTGATAAGGGGCAGAGTTCCACCCCAGAGAGTTTTTCCCTGGCACTAACCCTCCTCCTGCCATTTTAACTACTCCACCTGCATTGATTCAAGGAATAGGGAATATTACTATCTGCCTACAAAAAAAAACAGCGATTTTTTTTTTTTACCTTTAACATTCATTAGGGAAAAAACAACAGAAAATATCTCTAAAGTAGAACTAGAGGTGGTTCTCAAACTTAACCATGCACTAGAATCATGTGCATTCCACCCCACTAGAGTCTCTTCATTCAGAAGACTGGGGGGGGGGGGGGAACCTCAAGAACTGCATGGTTCTAATCCTCAGGTGATGCTGATGCTGCTGGCAGAGTTTGGCTTTTTAAAAGACAAGTGTTTCTTTAGACGCTTACCCTTCCTTGTTCCACACATTTGGTCAGCATGATGACAGCGTATATGTTTTTCTCCCAAACCATGCGCCAGAAGTCTTTGAGAGTGTTGGGTAGAGGTCCTTGGGTGGCGATAAAATCTCTCTTGGAATGGTAGCCCTAATGACGGGAAGCGACACATATGAATACCCCCCAAAAGGCAGCAAAGTGAAGCTCTGCTGAGCAAACATGTGGTATGAGAACATGTCCCCACTTACAGGCATGTAGTTTGCATTGATGTAGTCATCCGTTGAATGGGTCTGCACGGAAAGCTTGACTCGGGAAATATCATCTATAACATTCAAACAAAGACAGAACTCACAAGAGAGAACCCGTTTTAGGAAAGTTGTACAAGACATCGGTCACACCTTGAAGGAACACAGCTTAAAGGTTTACAGATATGGGTTTGTTACAGATAGGCCTTCTCTTCGTTAGAGCTGTGACAGGGGCCAAAAAGGAAGAGAGACGGGAGTGGAGCTAGACTAACTTACAGGGCAGAACGTTATTGTAGCGGTTCTTTCCTCTATTCTCAGCCAGCTCCGCTGCATATTTAGGCTGACTGATTCCAACCAGCTTCAGGTCCTGAAAGCAAAGTACATGGCTTGTTCATTTTGTCTTGAGATATAATTGACTGAGTTCAAGGCATGACAGAGCAAATGCAAGGCAGAAGTTAGAAATCAGTCAACTCAGAGGCTTAGGGTCATGGTTCCGCAGGACATGTCAGTTGACTGGCCTAGCATTTATTCTGGGACTTCTGTTCTTCCTCCTACTTCACTGGGTAGTGCCTGGGGCCCTAGAAGGTCCAAGGCTGCCCTCTAAAATACAATCAGATCGCGGGGAGCACCAGAGGAAGGAAGTGGGTCAGAAATCAGCGAAGGAAACGGAATGTATGTCGAATCACCTCCAAGAAAAGCAGTCTCCTTTGCCTAAGCTTGGAAGAATGGGAAGGTACCCACGACCACCCTAAACATTTCCTCAAGGGTTCTATAGGCAGGCTGGGAGTGAAGCAGTCACAAGCCAAGAAACTCATAGCTACCCACACCTGGGGCAGGCAAGGAAAGAGTCTTCCCTAGAACCTTCAGAAGGAACAAGGATGAGCTGACACTTTGCTTTCTGACTTCGGACCTCCAAAACTACAAGAGAACATGCATCTGTGATTTTAAGCCACAAGATCCATGGGAGTATGTTAGAGACATTCCGGGAAACTAAGGTGAGAGGGCTTCCAAAAGTTCATGGGAAACCGGAATAGAAAAGGTAATGGCATTTTCCCACACACTGCTTAAAGCCCTGTCATACAAGTGGTAAGCAGGATTTCGATAGAGTAGTAGTAGTAATAATAATAAGTAAATAACTTCAGCAGTAGGGGCAGCACATGAAGAACTGTTGACTCCGAGGGGGGCGTTCCCAGACTGGCGCAGGGTAAGAGCATATGAGGGACTGGAGGCAGGAATGTTCCTGCTGGCTTTCATGGAATCTTCATGAACCAACACTGACACACAGTCATCCAGCCCCAGGCCCCATCTGGTTATTTCCAGCTCATATGACTTCTTAAATATTCTAGTTGATGGTTTCCTAGCAGGAATCCCTACTTTCTGTATCTGTGTACTCTCTGGATCACCTTCAGAAAGCAATAGGATGAAATACAGCTCCACACAAATCAGGTTTCCTGGTGACACCCACAGTGAAGCAGTCCACCCCCCTAGCAGGACAGTTGGTAGCAGTTCAAACCCACCCAGTGGTGCCTGGGAAGACAGACATGGCGACCTGCTTCTGAACGATCACAGTCTTGAAACTTCTAGGGAGACGGTCCATGCTGCACACACGGGGTCTCTCTGAGTCGTGGAAACTACCCACCACCCCCACCCCTAGGACCCCTGTCAGTGCAGCCACCCTCTAAGAGCCCAGGGAGATACGAGCACATCTGCTCTCCCCCCAGTAAGAGCGTTGCTTTCCACTTGCTTCAATATCAAAACCAAAATGGGAGGTTTTTCAACTTTCAAGGGAAACTTTCAAGAAAGCCACTGAGAACAGCCGATCCATCGGCAACCGCTTACCTCATATTCTTCTGCAAACCCGCAGTTGGAGTCAGCTTGCTGTTTCTTAAAGTAGGCCTCAAAATTCTCCACTTTGATTAGCTTGGATCTAAGAAATCAAAATAACTGATGAGGATTTTTTTTTAATTTAAAAAAGTTTGTATCAAAATTTATTAAAAATAGAAGTTGTTTAAAAAATGTATTTTACTCACTTTTTAGGTCTTTATCATAGAAGGGGAAAGAAAACAAACAATTAGAAAGAGTGATTCAATTGCGAGTCTGGAGATAACAGTATATATTTTCCCCAAAGAACAAAAATCCAGAGTCTAATTGGTGGCCCTGGGGGAGGTCAGTGTAGTATCTACAAAACACTGGTGTAAGGAGACCTGACTTCTAAGTGTTGTTTAAATTCCAGAGAGATGTAACTGACTGACTTTGTAATCTTGGCTCAGCCATTTAATGTTTGTTTGTTTTTTAAGGACACCACAAAATAAACGTTTTTCAGAACAGAACAAACCATTATCTTCTAGAAACTAATGAAACATGAATCTCTTGCAGAATAACAGAGCAACAACTTTCAAATGAGTATGACGGAATGTGTCAACCAAAAACAACAAGGACAGCCAGCTCCATCAAAAACTCTCCAGGGAGTCACTGACCAGAATGAGAGATTCAATATCTTCAAACAGAGCTCTCCTAGAGACTTACTTGATTTGAGAAAAGGACACTTCATTGTTCTTTGCATCTTTCCTGTTGGAAAGGAAAGGAAAAAAAGATCCATTAGACCAAAAAGGTTAATTGTATGTTTTTCCCCTTTACAAGGACTTTACATGTGCATATATCTGGGGTTTTTTTCTATTTTCTACTAGGTGGGTATTTCTTCTCTGCTCATGTTTATCTCTGTCTACACCCCAGTCCCCCGCTTAATTTTTTCCTGGTAGGTTTAGCCTTAGTTTTCTCTTCTCTTCCTCGAGTTGTCAGCTTGGGCTGTTGAATGGCATTCTCTCCTTTCTTCATGCAGGCCTTTATTGCTATGCGTTTCCCTCTGATTACTGCCTTCACTGCATCCCCCTAAGTTTTGGTATGGTATGCTTTTCCCTTTCACGGGTCTCTAAGACACTGATGAGTTCTCCCTTGACCCACTGGTAGTCTATGAATGTGTTGCTTAATATCCAGATGTGAGATTATGGTGCTCATGATATTACTGCTTCCACTTAGGAAAAGGTCTGAAATTAAAAAAAAAAACTTCCCTAAAAATGTAGGCCGTAATTATTAACGCAGAGAGTCCCTTGGTGGTGCACACAGTGTACACACACACAGCTGCTAACCAAAAGGTCAGTAGGTCAGGGCCAATCAGAGATAGCTCAGAAGACAAGGACAGGCCATCTACTAAACAATCAGCCCCTGCAAGCCTTAGGGAGTCCAGTTCTACTGTGACCGACAGGACGGCATCATGAGTTGTCTCGACGTGGCCGCAATTGCTTTTGCATTGATTATTATTGACATAAGCAATCATGAGTCACCTTTTCTTTCTCCAGAAGAGGAAGCCGCCCGCGGCCCCAATCACCAGGGCACCAAAGAGACAGCCAAACACAGCTCCACAGATAACACCTGAGGAAAGATCAAGCAAGAGGCATCCGAGGCTGCTCACCCAGGGCCCAGGCTGCACGAGCGGCCAGGCCAGGGCTCCACACACTGAAGTCACAGATGGGCCCGGACCAAGGACGCACAAACAACTCTGGGAAGAAAAGGTCTGAACTGGTTCGGCAGACTGAAAACTCAACCAGCGTACAGAGGCGAATGGGAAGAAGAAGTCAGGCCTTCCTCAGGAAGGAAGCAGATTGCGCCCTGGAGGCCAGGTGACATGTCCACTGGCAAGAGGCCCCTGGGAAGGAATACATTCTAGCAAGGGTTTCTCACTGCCATTTTATTCCTTCCAGATGCTGGGCCGCAATGGGAGCATAAATCCACTAAGTGACAGAGAGCAGTGTTCGCTTCCTCCTACCTGGGTCCTGAGGCAAGGAGACCACCTCTGAGTAGTTACTGAAGGACACGTAGCTCTGGCCGCCATCTATGAGGCCGTGGTCTTGAGAGGAAAAGGTAACATTGGTGAAGCCAGCCACGCAGGCGCTACGGGAGATAGAGAGAAAGAAGACAACTGAGCCAGGGCCAGAATCCCAGGCAAGCAGAGCTCGGCGCTCTGTGGACTGTGCCCACCCAGAGAGCAAGAAGCAGGAGCCGTTACCGATAGGAGCCCAGTGGCTCCAGCTTCCCGTTGAAATAGCCGCACGTGATCGATTCATTCCCAACGTCAATCTCATACTTGGCGTCTGGGGCCGAGCCCTGAGAACGCTGCCTCTCCTGGGTGGCTATGAAGTACGTCACATACGTGTCTGAAGCCCCCGTCTGGAAATCTTCATATCTGTTCTTCAAGACATCTGCCGAGGGGCGCTCCGCTAAGAAGGCACACAGAGAGACAATCATAAAGAACATGATGGGGATGGCGGGGGAGAGGGGTATTTGGGATCCTGTGTGTTAGAAGACACGTTGTCAAGCACGTGTAAATAAACACTGATGTGGACACCAGGGCATAATCCTGAGAGTTCGACACCGCCCAGTGTTCTCTCTGTGTCAGGCCCAGGCATCTCAGCACGTACGTGTGGCGTGCTGGTGGTGTGCTACCATCTGGTCAAGTCAGGCCCATGGCCAGTCTGGGGAATTCAACTGCTCCACACAGGGTTTTAAGGCCGTGGCCTTTGGGAAGCAGATCACCAGGCCTGAGCTGAGGCACCTGTGGGCGGGTTTGAACCACCAACGTTCCAGCTAGGTGCTAGCATCCCAGTTTTATAAAGGAGGAAATGACGGCAGAGGGAGCTAAAGGACTGGTCCACAGGCGCAAAGGCCTCCGGGGTGCAGCTGGATTTCTCTGGCAGCCCCTCTCGTTCAGAGCCCATGGCCTTGGCCAAGGCCGCAGGAGCTGTCTGGTTAGACAACAAGCCAGTGGAACGCCTGTGCCTCTGCGGGGGACGAGCAGAACCAGGGCCTGACTCTTGCCGCCTAACGCTTAACCCGACTCGCACCCGACAAAGGTCGAAGTTGGGAGGTGCTGAAAACCATCACAGCCAAATGACCAAGAGCCTGAAAGGGGACCCAAGATCACAAGATGGCCAGAGAGCAATCTCAATATCACTTTTTGACACTTTTCTGCAGATTGAAGACTCAGGCCGCTTCCTCAGCTGGCACAGTCCTCGTGGTCCCCCCCTGCAGAGCCTGGGATCCGTCCTGGATCGAGAGCCAGAGAGCACACCGGTTAAGAGACAGGACACAGGAGGCTCAGTCCTATTCACACTGAGTTTAGGGAACATCCTAGAACTCCAGAACCTTTCAGACCTCAGCCGTGTGAGGAGCACCCACAAGCAGCCACCAGAGATGGCCTTGGGTCAGTCCCTTCTTACTGCCAAAGCCCACACTGGACCCTGGAAGGAGAGCCGCCCGTCGTCCACCTCTTCTCCCAGCTACAGAATGAGCTTTTTAACTGTACACCAAGAAATGCAAATAAGCTTCTACTTCTTTTCAGGTGAGTCATCACTTCCGAGGAGGAGTGCGTGTGTGTGCGTGCGTGGGAACCAGCAAGAAAGAACACAAGCCTGTTTAAGTCTAATATCCTGCCACATACATACCCTGTTACTAGAAGAGAAGGAAAACCAAGTGCAGAGGTCCACAAATGACAGACCCAATTCAACCCAGCACCTGTCTAGGTAAGCAAAGCTGTATTGGAACACAGCCGCCTCATTCTTTATATGTTCTCTATCGCTGCTTTTAAGGTTAAGGCTTTCAAACTCTAAAGGTTGACAGCTTGACCTTGCCCCACAGCTCTGCAGAAGAAAGGCCTGGCAGTCTGCTTCCAACAGGTTCCAGTTATGAAAACACTCTGGAGCATATTTCTGCTCCGAGTCCGGATGGCCTTTACAATAGTTGGCATGGCTGCTTTCACACTACAACCACAGAGCACAATAGCTGCAAAAGAGACCAGGCAGTCCGTAAATATTGTCCACCTAGCGCTGTGGTTCTCAGCCTTCCTAATGTCGCAACCTTTTAATACAGTTCCTCATGTTACGGTGCCCCCATACACACATACAACCATAAAATTATTTTTGTTGCTATTCATAGTAGTAATTTTGCTACTGTCATGAATCATCATGTAAATATCTGATAGGCAGGGTGTATTAGACAACCCCTGTAAAAAGCCTCATTCCACCCCTAAATGGGTGGAGACCCACAAGTTGAAAACCACTGATCTAGTCCTTCACAGGCTACCACACCATCCGGCAAAGAGCTTGCCTGCCCTCTGCAGGACTGAGTGCGAATAGGTGGGCTACAGAGGTTTTTAAAAAAAAAAAAAAAGACATCTATCTGTATCATCAACATGCTTCAGCGGGTTAAGGGCATCATTCACCAGGTCCTTACCTTGCCCGGTGGTGAGAATGAGCGCATAGGCTTTAATGGGGCCGGAGCTCTCTTTAAACCCACTGAACTTGACCGTAATGGAATTGTGAGTGAAAGATGTGATCTTTGGGGGTTCATCTGGAGGTGGGGGGTCTGCAACAAAACAAAACCAAAAAGTGGTCACACGACCTTTCAAAGCAAGATGGTTTCAGGGAGTAGTAGTTGCTCCCACCCTCTCCTTAAGATTGCCCCCACCCACCCGCACCCCCCTCTAGAAGCGAAATGCCAGCTCCAAAGCAAACCCAAAGCAAGGGAGGGGAGGCTCCTGGCGGGAGGAGAGCCTGCCCGGCGCCACTTTACTTTGCTTCCTTGCTTGCTTTATTTATTTTATTTATTTTTGGCAAGGTATCATCCTTGAAAAGTATTAGCAGGTCTGTGTCTTTCTACTCATTTCTACAACCACCTTGGCACAGTCAAGTCTCTCAACCCAACTTGTGCTGATCCCTTCAGTGCTCTCACATGGTCTTCGCATCTGAACCCTGAGTACTCGACATGTGTCTTCTGACCATTCAGGTGGCAAGCCCTTAAGAAACACCGCTCTGTGTGCTGACACCGTTTGTGTACGCCTCCGTCACAAACAGAGAGGTTAGTTTGGAGAGCTTCTGATTTTAGTTGTATCTTCACTTATTCCCAGGAGTTCTACCGATGACTTGCTCAGGGCTTCCACGATGGCCCTGAAGTCTGTTGCTGGACACCTGGACCTGTTGAGCTTTATCCTTATCTCCAAGCGTCCGTCCCCAGCCTTCATCTAGTTTGATCGGTCCCTTTCAAAATGTGTCCCGAGGCAAAGTCAAGTCACCAAAGGAATACTCGATTTGATGACAGATTCTTAGCTTCCTCCTCTGTCGTTTTTCCCACTGTCCTCATTTTTGCCCATTGTGGCAATGTGAAAGCTTTCCTTCACAGTTCTGGTCCAGCAGAGGTGGCCCCAGGAATCAGCAACTGCACAACAACGCCCATCCCAACATCTGAGCACCACCGGCTGGCCTGTGGTTCTTAAAGAGAGTGCAAGGTTGGCTATATTTTGTTTCCGTTTTTGTTTCCTGGTTGCTTTTATCTTTCTATCCAAAATTTGGTGAGACTGATAAAGCTGAACTCTTAAAAAAAAAAAACCTCCCCACATAATTCTCAAACCCAATCCCCAACAAAATGTTTTTTTAAAAAAGATAATGCAGTCTCTCAAGAAATGTTTCTGTACATCTTAATAAAACTAAATTCATCCTTAATGATCTTCCAAAAAGCAGCCCTGGGCCCTGCTGCTTTCACTAGTGAATTCTTCCAATTCTCCTCAATCTAGACCCTGAAACAGCAGAAGGTCACACAAAATGCGACTCGCTCTATGAGGTCACCATCACTCTGACACCGAAACTTGTGACGGCATCACCCAAAAAACATGGAGCTCATGGAGGAAAGGGCAGCTACCAAGGAAGCCAAAGTCGTGAAAGCTTTCTCTTTTTTCAAATACACTCGCAGTGCGTGGGGGGTGGGGTGGGGTGGGGAGGTTAAAAAATCAACTTAAGCTCTTGTAACTCTTCACCCGGCTCACAGTTAAAAGTTTTGTTTGTTTGCTTTTTAATCAACTGTGCTGCAGCAAACACAATAATTGTATGAAAAACAACAGCACTGTGTGTGTGTGTGTCAGTGTCAATTGTGTACCATGAGGAGCTGCTGCTGCACAAAACAGCCAGAGAGTGTATGCAAACTAGGATGTCTGGGAAAACATGAACTGTAACCTGATATCTAACAATGTTTCTAAGTGTGATTATATCATAACGTAGCTACATTAATGGAGTGACTGAGTGAGTGAGTAGAGGAAGGGCAGGAGGGAGTAGGTGGAGGGAGGAAGAGAAGTTAGAACTTGAACATACCTTGGCAGGGATATACAATTCAGCTCACAGGAGTAGAGGAAGAGAGGAGGGGAGTATAGGGAGAGGGATGAGTCAGATTTAGAATTGCTCTGAGTTTTAAAAAAAATGACCAACCACACCTCACCCCACCTCCACGCTGGAACTGTTTACGAATAAAACGCTCTTGTGGGTGACACTGGCTTTGAAGCAATTCACAGGGGTAAGGGAAGAAGAAGACAGGAGAAGCAAGAGCGGCCAGCTGTGGGTGAATAACTGTGCCACTGGAGGCTATCCCTTCATTGTTGTCGTACTAAATGCTCCTTTTAAAAATTACAGTAAGAAGGCTTCAAAATATACACCAATGAATTTGTTCTGCAAAGTGAGGAAACCTTCAGGGACATAAAATGAGTTTCTACTTTTGTCAGATTTCTGTGGAATGAGTTGCCAGTCAGTGCCAAGAAAACATAGTTCAGAGAAAGTCTTTTTCAAAAATAAAAAAATACACCTACATGTCTAGGCCACACTAGCAGACCCGTGCACACCACCCCCGGCCCCTTCTCCTGCCCGCTGCTCACCTGTGATACTGGTGGTACAGAGGCTTGAGCCAGAGGAAGTATTCTTTCCACAGGACAAGGTGGTGATGCTGATGTTGTATGAGGTAGCGAAGTGCAGAGCTGTGACTTCTGTCCTGTAACTGGTGTCATTCTCCGAGGAGCAGCCCTTCAGGTATGTCGTGTTGTGCGAGGCGCCACTGTTGACCTCCAGCTGGAAGCCAGAATTGGTGCCATTTGGGCAGGCAAATGTGAGCAGCAGGGTGGGCTGTTTGGGGACCATCTCACAGCGGAATTCCACCGGCTCGGTATCTGCAAAGCACGCACAGTAGGGCATGACATGCTGGAACTTTCACATTGGCAGACACAAACACATGGAGAGTGGGAGGGTCCTACTGGGTCAGGGCTCACCTGACGCCAGTACCACCTCATGCTCACTACTGTATACTTTTCCCCCCTAAAGTCGGTGGGGGGGAGGGGGGGTGAGGGTATGTCTTATGGCCCAAAAGTGCAGTACCCCAGAACATTTGCTTATGATCCCATGCTTACTGTCCACTGATGTTTGCAGGCTGTGGATTACTGTGTGTTCAGGGGAAGTCCCGCCTCCTAGAGTTTCAATGTCAGTCAGGTCATATTATCGGCACAGTGCATACCTCTAAATCTTTCCTCATTTGTTTATGAAAGTGATAATGGTTCTTAACACTACTGTTGAGTTTACGCCGTTAAATACTACCATATTTTTTCTTTATTTTGATAATTATTTTAGTATACTGTGTGATTTGGTTCAAAATATTTTTTTTCTTGTTTTCCTGCTCTAAAAACTGGGTGTGTCTTATGGTCAGGTGCACCTTAGGGTCCGAAAAAAATGGTAGCTACCCCATTTTTAAATAAGGACACATCCAAAGGCCCCGGAAGTTAGAACTTGAACATTCCTTGGCAGGGATATACAATTCAGCTCACAGGAGAAAGGCCACATTAATTTGACAGAGCTGGTAAATAGCCAAATCAAAACTCTACCCCAAGGTGCTAAATCCCAGTCCAGGCACTTTCCAGACACGCAAGATGCTCCATAGCCAATGAGAGACTGGCTTCTTCCATTTTAACATGGAATATTGTGAGATTGGTAATGCTAAGTATGGGCAAAAAGTAAAGCATCAGTTTAACAATGGCCTGTCCATCTTCTTCAGGGTAGAAGCCAAGCTCTAAACTACCAGGGGTCACATCAGTCATCCCTGCCTATTACTTCTTGAGTCTTGCTTCCTCCCCTTGTCCTCCTGCTCCTAAGAATCAACACCTGCCACCATGACCGCCTGCTCTTCCTCCATCATTGTGGGCCCCCTCCAGCCGGGGGGGCCTTTGCTCCGGATAGCTCCCGGGGCCTAGGAGGCTCTGTCTCCCGATCTCTAAGCAGCTGGCTCCTGTAAGTCCTGTAAGGTTTTGACCCAGAAGTCACCTTTCCCTCAAGTCCTTTGGTGGGTGCCTGGATAAACATTTCCTTTGCCCCGGCCTGCTTTTCCCTCTCCCCTTCGCACTAAGCATCATCCAGTCAAGCACTTCCCTACTGTGTTTATCATCTGCCTTGGCCACCACAATCCACGGTCCAGGAAGTCAGTGGCCTGGCTGCTGCATCGAACAGGGGCCGGCGTATCCAGAGCCCTCAACCACTATCTGTGGACCAGGGCGCCCACACGGCACGCAGAAACCAACGGGCTGCGTGGGTGCGCTCCATGTCAGCGACATGTTGAGCACAGACACGAAAGCTCACGACTGAAGAACACGGAGGTCTACTCCACAAGGTCAGCAGAGCCAGGGAAGGAGGCCGAGAGAGACCTCGGGGGCCACTGACCTGTGCAGAACGACGCAGAGCTGCCGGCCCCCTCGGTGACATTGCCAGCTAGGGGGACGATCTCCACCGTGTAAGACGAGCCAGGAAGGAAGTCGGCGATGGTAGCATTGGTGACGCCAGCATCCGTGATGACCTCGCTCCGGCTGCTGCTGTTGCCATCCACAAGGAGGCGGTAAGTGTATGTGCTGGAGGCGCGATCCAAGTTCTCCCAGGTGAAGGTCGCTGCCGTGGTGTCGGTGCTTATCACAATGTGGGACACGCTGCTGGGCCCTTGGTTCAAAGAAGGAAAAAGAAGCATGGATTAACTTGACTCCTGGGGTGATTTTTTTTTTCCTTTAACCATGGCCAAAAATCAAGCTGGCCCCACTCCTTGGCAGAAAGAAGGAAGAAAACAAATATTTCCTGATTCATAAAATGGAAGACTTCCCAAGAAAACGCAGTCAGAGTAGTAGACAGATGCTACCTCAAAGGAATTCAAGTTTTAGAAAGAAAGAAACAAAATAAAATAACTACATGAATTGAAAAATAATTACGTTTTTTCAGATTCTTTTTAATACTTTAAGTTTATCCCTGGTAGTATATAGGATAACACAGTGAGAACAGTAGCTCGAAACCACTAGTGATATCTGGAAGAAAGATGAGGCTTTCTACTCCTGTAAAGATTTAGTCTTGGAAATCCACAGGGGCGGTTCTACTCCTTGATGGGGTCGACTATGAGCAAAAACTGATTTGTTGGTGGTGGGGGATTTTCAGGCAGCCATTTTCAACATAGAAATTCCTATCTGTTTTTAGTCTGGTAATTACATAAGAAAAACACACTGAAAAGATATTATAAACTGTCCATCTGGTACACAAATAAGTAAATTTACTCAGCCCCACCCTGCCTGCCATTAAAAACTGTTGACCTGTAGCCAACCATCATCCAAGATCAAGTGTATGGATCCGTTTTTGCAGCTGGCCTGCATCATCCCAGGGCCCCTAGGACAGTAGCCATCTCTCACTTTGGAAAACACCGGTCTGTGCCTTAGATCTGAGTCACAGGGGAGCTAGCTAAGTGCTTCCCTTGTCAATATATGCACAGCTCCTCAAAAGGGCAGCGTTTTCAATGCCAACATGACAAGGTGACCCTCGCCTTCTCTGTATTCCCAGCAAAGTCATAGCACAGGGATTTTCCACCTTGTTAGAGTCACTTTCTACTTCTAAAGATGATGCTAAATGGATGTGGTAGTTAGATAAACTGGTGTCAATTAGGGACTTGAGAGGGTTAAGAGTGAAGGGGTGGAGTCTGTCAATTGGGACAACAAGTAGAATAAGGATTGGGTAAGGGGGAACGGGGGGGTTTGTGTGCTGGGGAGAACATAGTGGGGAGAAGGGCTTGCAGGTAAAAGGCAGCCAATGTCAAGGAGTCCAGGAAGCAAAAGAATGTTTGGAAACTGATGGTGGTAGCAATTGTGCAATACTGCTTGATGTGATTGAACTAAGGAATGATGTGTGTATGAACTCGCAATTTTAAAAAATCTGAATTAAATTAAAAAGCCAAGAAAATTCATGCAGCTACTGCTGTGGGAGAAGAGACAAAAACCTTGCACTTTTTGTAAAAATAACTTTTTCTCTCAACTTGACAATGCCACGTTTATACAGGTGGAGTATATAACACGTATCACCCACAAAATAGGTGCTAATGGACGATTTGGGGTTACTGATAGGACTTCGAGTCCACACTAGGCTCTTAGTAGTTAAGTCTGAGGGGAGTTGATTTGGGTGTGGATTTTTTGACTGCCCCGAGGAGTCCATGGCCCTAAGGGCCAGTTATACTTCCTTGCTGTCCTCTGAGCAAAACTCCGGGAGAGCACTCCCTAAGAGAGAGACTTACGTGTGTAATTTTCAATGGAGCTGGAGTTCCCTGGGACGCTGTCCACGTAGGGTGTGATGGTGATGTTGTACAGGGTGCCCGGCGTCAGGCCGGTCAGAGTGGCTTCTTTCTCCTGGCTGGATGTGTTGTGCATGTTGGCCTCCGGCGGCTGCACGTCTAAGTGGTAGGTGAACCGGGAGACCTGGTCTGTGCTCTGCCACTTCAACTTCATTGCTGTTGTGTTGACATATACCACACAGATGCCAAACACCGCACTGACGTCTGGATCAAGAAAAGGACAAGATGGAAATCTATGAACAGCCGTCCTAAAAATCTACCTTATTGCCAAGGATCTACTGACCTCTGGCTGCTGGTTTAATGAGAATTTTTTGGGGGGAGGGGGGGGCTATGATTTGGTTAGTTAACATAAATGAGTATAACTATGAAAAATTTTTAAAGACTTTTCCTTGGAAAACTAGGAAACATAACTATTTCCTTGGACCCACTGTCTAGCACTTACCAGTTTGACTGTATTCTCTTTCAGGGGGCCCTTCAGTCCCATTGGGTCCCTGTGGAAATATCTCAAAAAGGTAGCGGGTCCCCGGGCTCAGGCCCTCAATGACAATACTGTGGTTGCTGGTGATGTGTGTTCTGTTCCAGGCTTCTCCGTCTGCATCCCAACGGGTGATGATCCTGAAGGCTTGCGCACAGTCGTGACTCCATGCCAAAGTGGTTTCCGTCGGGCTGACAGATGCCACTTGAAAGTTGGACACAGGCCCGGGAGCTGCAGGAAAAAATATAAATGAAGACATGCAGAATCGACTTCTTTCGCAGACCATAAGCTTTGGTTATCGCACGTTCACAGCTACCCCGTAGGCCCAGGCAGAACAGCCCCCTGTGGGGTTCTGAGCCGGTAAATCTTTACGGAGTAGAGAGCCTCCTCTTCCTCTCATCGAGCAGCTGGTGGTTTCGAACGGCAGTCCTGGCGGTGTAGGGGCGACGAGTGGGACGTCAGTTCGAAACCGCCAGGAAGCAGTTCCACAGGAGAAAAGACTGGGCTCTCTACTCCCAACCCCAGTTCCAGACTTTGAGAGTCACAGGGGATTTCTGGGAGTCAGCATGGGCTCAACAGCAGGGAGTTTGGGGGACCTGGGGCATTCTGGCAGGTAGCAGGGTGATGGTGCATAACTCGCTCTGTCAAACTGGGAGTGTGTGCAGGTGAGGGCTGAGCAAGAAGGTAAACATGACAGTGTGAAGGTGCACGTGTGAAAAAAAAGTGGCCTTGGCTAATGTTTTCAGCCATCTTTCTGCACAAATTTAAAAAAAAAAAAAAA
This sequence comes from Nesogale talazaci, assembly GCA_004026705.1. Classification (NCBI taxonomy): domain Eukaryota; kingdom Metazoa; phylum Chordata; class Mammalia; order Afrosoricida; family Tenrecidae; genus Nesogale; species Nesogale talazaci. Next base: position 4,232 of record PVJH01024292.1, on the reverse strand, counting down.
CTCTTACCAAACCTAAATCTTTGTTTCAAAAGTTGTATAGTTTTTAAAGAATTTCTTTCTCAGGCAATTCACCCTGATGTTAACTTCAAATTGAGGGCCTTTGGTCTCTTTCTCTCTTTCCTTCAACTTGCCCTCAGAAACACAGCCCTCAGAAACCCTGAGTGTTGTGTTGGCTTGGGGGGTACATCACGGGCTGGAACGCTGATGATCTGGTCCGTGCACCTTCACCATCACAGAGTGAATGCAAGAGGCAGAGTGGGATTGACTTGCTTGTTGCCCCCCACCCACCGTGGATGGCGCCATGAAGGCTTCTGGGATCCAAGCTGGCGTCCCCACACCGTCCTCAGGCAGTTGGCCCCAACAGGCAGAGACTGCAGGCTTCCACGTCCTCCCCAGGAAGGGAGCAGGGTGGTGATGACCCTGGTCGGGCTCAGGCTCTGGAATGGAACCCCTTTCTGCTTTGCCATGAGTCTCCTACGGCTGCCATTCCAGGAGGAGTGGCAGAACTGACCTGCTGGGTCTCTCCCAAACCCCCTCTCCCTTTCTCCCTCCACCAGACAGCCCCAGACTCTGAGATGGAGGCAGTCGGTAGCTGCGGGATTGTTCATCAGAGAAAGGCCACCCTACTGCCAAGGTAGATGCAACCGGATAACGAAGTTCTGGACAATGGAATGTCCGCAGATCCAGATGGTGGGATGACTCTCAAGATGGGAGCACCGCCCTCCGCCCCGCCCCCCACTTCTGTGAGATCATGAAGACTGGCGTGCTGGCGTCCATTGGGGGCAGAAACAAGGAGCTGAGGATGGTGTGGGGGCACCAGCTTGGATCCCAGAAGCCTTCATGGCGCCATCCACTGTGGGTGGGGGGTAACAAGGAAGTCAATTCGACTCTGCCTCTTGTATTCACTCTGTGATGGCGAAGGTGCACAGAGCAGGTCATCAGCGTCCCATCCCCCGCACGATGTACCCGCCAAGTATTTCAAACACCCCCACTGCCATCCCCTCCATGCTCCATCCCGTAGCACACTCCCTCCTGCGTTTCCCCTTCCATGCCTTCTCTCCCAACCCTCTGAACTTTGGCCCTAGGTCGATGCTACCCTTTTCATCCTACATGGATCATTATTCTAATGTGGGGATGAGTTCCGCACCAGGCCTGAAGAGGGGCTATGGGCTGTGGCCTTGAGGGTACCACCAGCCTGGGTTCTTGCTGAAGCCTGAGTTTTGTTCCACATTTTTCTCCCACGCTATCGAGGGTCTTCCAGGAGTAGCAGTGACCGAGCGCCATCTGGTTCTTCGGCTAACGCTCCTTCCTAGGGGCCTCTGGATGGCTACAAACCCCATTTCTCAGATTTTCTTGCATTTAGGATTCTGGGTGTAATATAGATTCTGGCAATGAGATGCCTTCCTCAAGTTGCGAAGCAGTTGAGTAGCCAAAGAGAGACTAACAGGGGTTGTCTCCCACTACCTGCATAAGCATCTAAGACCAAGAATTAAACCATACCCACAGTGAACTGGGGGGAAGGGGGAATAGGGGGACATGGAGTGGAGACCCAATGGCTATCTGGACATCCCCTCATAGAGGGGTCACAGAGGGGAATAAATGAGCCAATAGGGTGCAGTAGAGCGCCAACGAAACACACAACTTTCCTCTACTTCTTTGGTGCTTCCTTCACCCCATTATCATGACCTCAACCCTGCCTTAGAAATGGGTTAGACCAGAACATGCTCACTGTTACAGATAAGAGCCTGAAACACAGGGAATACGGGATAGAGAAACCCCTCAGGGCCAACAAGAAGAGGAGCGATACCAGGAGGATTAGGGGAGGGTTAGCGAAGGGAGGGGGAACCAATCACAAAGATCAATTAGAACCCCTACCAGGGGGATGAATAACAGAAAAGTGGGTGAAGGGTGGTGGAGGATGATGTAAGATATGGAAAAATAATTTAACTTATCAAGGGTTTGTGAGGGAGGAGGAGGGGGGAAATGGGGAGCGGATATCAGGTATTCAAGTGGGAAGAGAATGCTTTGAAAATGATGGAAGCATATGTGCAAATGTGCTTGACATACCAGATGAATGTATGGATTGTGATAAGAGATGTAAAAGCCCCCAATAAAAGTATTTTAAAAATAAAAATAAATAATACCAACCAAGCCCAGGGATGCTGTGACCTCAGTACTAAAAGGAGGAATGTATGTGGAAGAAACTCAAAATCTATTTTTTTTAAGGCCAGGATTACTGGTCACATAGAGACTTGTGTGCCTAACAAGAGTTTGACTCTTGGTCTCTCATAAGGTCTAGAATGAATTCACCCTCCGTGGCTCAGTTTTCAGCCAAATGTACACATCTATCAGATGGAACAATAACATCCATTATAAATAACCACTTGATAGCAGGTGGGCAGCACTGACCCACTGGTAAAGTTAGGAAAGGAAGGGAAGGGCGACAGGAAACGCAGGAAAATGGGATGCATGAAGTTGCATTGGGGGATTGCAAGCCAATCCCCCAGGGGACGCAGTGTGTGTGAATTGTTGAATGAAAAACTGATCTGCTCTGTAAACCATTAGCCAATTCACAATAGAATGTTTTTTTGTTTTGTTGTTTTTGTTTTTGTTTTTTTTTGGGGGGGGGGGCGCGGTGGGCATCACTGCTCTCTGGTGGTGGGAATAGGAGGCCCAGCCCCACTGCTGGAATTGAACCTCCGTCCCAGTGGGCCGCAGTCTGGCGCACAACCACTATGCCACCGGGGCTCAGCCCCAATAGAATGTTTTTAATTTTTTTTTTTTACTCAAAAGGTAGTGAGGTCGTGCAGGTAAACCAGGTTGCACACAGCCCAGAGAGGGAGGGCTCGGCACCAAGCCATGGTTTCCGGTACAAGATCCCACGCCCTGGGATAGGAATCACTGTGGACAACACACTGAGCTGCACATTCCACCCTTCAGGGGTCGGGGCTTATCCATCTTTGAAACTGAGCCCGCCCTTGGCAGGCAGACAAGGAAAGTGAGGCAGAAGGCGTGAACTCACGAGTGTACACTTGAAGAAAGTCGGGCGTGCCCTCCGAGCCCCCATCTTGTCCAGGATACACAGTGATGTTATATAAGGTGCAGGGTGTGAGTTCAGAAATGACCACATGGGTGTCGTTGGCTGTGTGATTGAAGGACTTGCGCTGCTCTGTCACGTGTATCCTGTAGGTGTATTCAAAGAACTGCAGCGTTTCATTGCTCTTCCAGGTCAGAGTCATGCTGGTACTGCTGATGTTCACCACACGGAGGTCAAAAACCTGTCTGGTAGACTCTGTGAAGACAGAAGGAGAGGTCAATAGTACAGAAATGCAGAAATGGCCAAGTCAGAGAAAGAGCACTCTTGGTCATTGTTCCTCCTCCGTCGACACTGGTGACCACTACTGGAAATGGATGTGGGTCCCAGGAAAAGCCAACCAGTACCACTGAGTGCAGAAAAGCTGGTCAACTACATGGTTATACTTTGCTCTTGTTGAGCGATGACTCTTACAGATATGCTGGACTCCTAACCAAGCTATGACACAGTCTCAATGTATACATTGTCCTGAGTGCCACGGCCGACTTCCAACAACTTTATCTTCAACCTTATATATGTTCGGGAATGAACACTACGCCCTACATGGTCAACTGGGAATGATCTGAGTTCCAAACCTTGAAATCATTAAAGAGAGACCAGGCTTCCTGGTCAGATAGAACCCTTGAGGCAAAGGCTTTTAGCCGTCCTGCAGAGATAGGAAATAAACTCATCCTGTGGCTCAATGTTCAGTCCAATCACGGATTGATCTATTAGGGGAATAATAACCATGGGGGTTCACATACCACAGAATCACCAACCCTTTGAGATGAAAAGGGTAGCAATTACCTACCAACGCGTTCAGAAAGGGTAGGAAAAGAAGACTAGAAATGAGAACTACAAGGAGGAAATGGAATAAGTGATGTGACACCGTTTACATCGTGGGGACTACAATCAATGAGCTGCAGGAAAAGGTGTACAAATTACTGAATGGAAAATTGATCTGCTCTAGAAACCTTCACTTAATTCATGACTAAAAGGATAAGAAATAAAAATAGGTCAAGGGCCCCAGACTAGCTCTGCTTATGTAGCCAAGGAGACCTCGGAAAAACCATCACTTGAGCCTTGGTTTCTTCATCTATACATTTGGGAGACCAATCCTGTTCTCAAGGGGAGAAAACAGAAGAGTACTGGTGTTTCT
>PVJH01024291.1:0-33351 GCA_004026705.1 Nesogale talazaci | reverse complement strand
AGCTAGTGTTGGGCTACTTTGGACTGTGTTCTGAGCATATCATTTCATAAGACTTTCAAGACTAAATTTCAGAACCATACCATCTGAGGGCCTCAAAGTGAGTTTGAACCACCAATTGTTCAGTTACAAGTCAAGCACTGAAGCATTTGTGCCAATCTGAGACCCTCTAAAGATATTAATAGAGACACAGCATACAGAAAGATGATCTTGGGGAAAAGCAGTGACTTCTCTGAGTCTCAATGTCTTCCTCTATAGTTATGGATAGCACTGTTGTTTTTGATGCCATGAAGTTGATGCCAACGCCTTGTGACTCCAGGAACAATAGAACAAAACACCGCCTGGTCCTGTAGTACCTTCACAATTGCTTTTATATTTGAGTCCGTTGTTGAAGCCACTGTGAAGGACTTTCTTCTTTCTCACTATTTCTTTACTTAACCAAGCATGATGTCCTTCCCCAGTGTCTCTCTTGACAACGTTTCCAAAGTGTGTAAGATAGGGTCTCATTATCCTAGCATGCTGATTGTATTTCTTCCAAGAAAGATGGGTCACAACTTAAAATGAGAAGAAACAACTGCAAACATCAGCTGATAATCAGAACTTGGAATGTGTGGAGGCCATGTGCTTATGTCAATTTCATGATTGAGATGTAGGGGTGGAGTCTGGCCTGTTAATCTGGAGATAGTCATTGAGTAGCCAATGAGGTCTCTGTGTGGACATGGATTTCTCCTGAGACTTCTGGGAAATCTCGTGATATTTCCCTCATGGAGATGAAAGGCCATCTCCCCAGTCAGTCTCAGAGATGATGAATTATGGACAAGAAAAGATGGCAGCGTCCAATAAGCTGGAGGAGCCAGAGGAGAAGCCACATGGCCTTACTCTGATGTAACCAGACCTCTGAAGCTGGAGAAGCCACGTGGTGACCCCTGTCAGCACTGAGTTGCTTCTATCACCACTGGATGCTATTGATGAATCCTGAGCCCTGGAAGCAAGGAGCCATGCAGAGACCCCTGCCAGTGCCAGGATTCTGCACCCACTGGCCTGTGATTTCATGAGTCAGAAGGAGACTTTATAGACTGGTATTGGGTATATTGGCTAATATCAGACTTATGACTTTGAACTGGACTGGGTTGGAATGCTTTCTCAATGTTCCATTCCTCTTGTATATAGACCTTACCCTTATATACATATGCGTTTCTATGAATTTGTTCCTCTAGTCTACCCAGACTGACACAGAATGCATGAAATATGAATAAAAAATTGGAAGTTGTAAAAAATGAAATTGAATGTATCAAGATCAATATTCTAGGGCAGTGGTTCTCAACTTTACTAAAGCCTCTACCCTTTAATACAGTTCCTCATGTTGTGGTTATCCCCCTGGCCATAAAATGATTTTTGTTGCTACTTCATAACTGCCATTTTGCTACTGTTATGAATCTATGAATTGGCCGACCACTGTGAAAGGGTTATTCAACCCCCAAGGGGGTAAAAACCTGCAAGCTGAGAACTGCTGTTCTAGGTGCTGGTATTGACCATTTTGAATGAGATGGTCATATGGTTTGCGATGCTGGGAATGACAGGTTCCAGGGGGAATGATATCACATCCATTCTTTAAAAAGAGAACATTTCAAGATCTACCCTTAAATATAGTGCTGTCTCTGTGAGAAGATAGGCAGTGGTAGACATCAATAAGTCAGTTGGAGGAACTGAGGGCCTGGGAAATGGTGCCTCCCAATCCTTTTGGGCCAGCCCTGTGGGCTTATCATATGAGAGGACCCAGTCATAGAGGGGCAAGAGAGTTTGCATGCAAATTTGAAGAATGGTGCTGTCATTTGTCTTGCTTTTAGGCATGGGAGTATTATCCACTGGCCAAAAGCAGTGTGCTTCAGCATGGACTCTCCAATGCCCTTTGTGACAGAGAATGTGATACCACTCCTCTTCAATGTGTCTTTCTCACTGCTGGACTATCGGGTTGTCTGACTCACAATGGCCAATCCCAGTCCACCGAAGTTCAACAATGGCCAGGCTATTGGTCTTAGATTTCTGTTCAATTTGTGAAGACTTCCATTATTTTTACTTTTATACACCCTATGTTCCAATTGATAACGGATATTGGCAACCACTTCCTCTCATTCTGAACTGCAGCCCATCAGCAAATGGAAGTCCTGACCACTCTACTCCATCCCTACCCTCCTACTCTGAGGAGGTCACTTTTACTCAGTTGGATTGTCAGGGCCTTCCAAACGGTGGGGCACATCTTCCAGAACAATAGCAGAACCATGTTCTCTGCTATTTAGCAGGTTCTGTAAAGTACTAATATGCCCTATTTATATGAAAGTTGAAATTGATCCATTGACAAGTCAATTCTAACTCACAGCAAACCTTGGACTGCCCCACTGAGCGTCCACAACTGTGAATCTTTATGAGAGCAGACCCCATCCTTCCAGCAGAGCAGGTGGTGGACTGAAATGGCCATCCTCTCAGGGAGTAATAAAGTGCCTTAGCCATTGTGCAACCAGGGATTCTGCATGTATAGCTACGTCTGTGCTGCTATAAGCACAAATAACTTAATTAGCTAATGATTAATTTTATAATTCATCTCCCAATGAACTCTTTGCTACACATGTAATGAGAGTGGGGGAAGGATAAGCAGATTTAATTTAAAAATTGTGCCTATGACAAGCTCCTAAGGTTCATATGGATCTGAGGAGTCTAAAATGTTGAATAGGTGGACTTTGGTATTACATGTTATAGAAATCCTAACATAAATTATAAAACTGGTTGAATGGGCACTTGGAAGAGCCTTCGGTCCGCGACCAGGCTCTCTCCACTGGGTGAGCGAATATGGGGTTTCCTGGATCTGGGTCAGTTAAACCCTGAGTGAGAATCTGCAACTGAGGCCCAGAGAGAAGAGTGGGTGCCAGTGCCCCAGGTGCACATTCAGTCCATTTCCAATTGAAGGTGCCCTGGGCGAGGGCCTCTGTACTGACCCAGACTCATAGCAACCTATGTGGCCTTACTGGCTTTTCTTGGCTGGAATATTCACAGGAAGAGATCACCAGCACTTTCTCCCATTGGGTGAGTTTGAACTGCCAACTTTCTGGCTATGCCACAACCCATCAGGGCTTCGTTTGTCACTATGAGCCTGAACTGAAGGATGGAGTGGACTGAAAATGAGGGGGAGGACTTTGCAGGGGAGGCGGCCTGTGGACTGACCTTGAGGGATAAGCTACAGTTCTCAAAGGGCAGAGGAGAGAGAAGAGGTGCCAGTCAAGACTTGAATGGTGAGAAGTTCCATGTGGAGCAGCAGAAGGACTATGATGGGATTGGTTGGGTTTAAGAAGAGGATTCTGCGGGTGGCACTGGGGCATGGCAATGTTCTTTGTTAGATGTGGGTGGTGGGTGGCCATGGCTCTTCACTTCATTAGTTTCTTGTAGCAAATCGGCAAACACTGGGTGGCTTAGACAATACAAATGTATTTTCTTTTTTAAAATATTTTATTGTGGGCTCAAACAACTCTTATTATGATCAATACATACATCTCTTGATTGTATGCAGACTACATTTGTACATTTGTTACCATTATCATTCTCAAAATATCCTCCTTCTACTTAAGCCCTTGGTATCAGCTCCTCAGCCCTTGGTTCACTCCCCCTCCCTTATGAACCCTTAAAATTTACAAATTATCATTATTTTTTCATATTGTACACTGTCCAATGTGCCCCTTCACCTACTTCCCCGTTGTCTATACCTCAGGGAGAAGGTTATATGTATATCCCTGCAATTGATTCCCCCTTTCTACTCCACTCTCCCAGTATCAACACTCTCACCACTGGTCCTGAAGGGATCATCTGTCCTGAATTCCACATGTTTCTGGCTCCTATCTGTACCAGTGTACAACCCCTAGTATAGTCAGATTTGTAAGGTAGAATTGGGATCATGATAATGGGGGAGGAAGCATTTAAGAACTAAAGGAAAGTTACATATTTCATTGTTGCTACACTGTACATTGACTGGTTCATCTCCTCCCTTTGAGCCTTCTCTAAGGGGATGTTGCTTCACCTACCGATAGGGTTTGGGCTGCCAATCTGTATCCCCCCTCATTTATAGTGATATCATTTTTAGCTCTTTGATGCCTGTTATCTGTTCCTTTCACATCTCATGCAGGTATGCTTCTTTCTTGTGGGCTTTGTTGCTTCAGAGCTAAGTGGCCACTTGTTTACTTTCAAGTCTTTAAGACCCCAGATGCTGTATTTTTTAATAGCTGAACACCATCAGCTTACTTCACCACATTTGCTTATGCACCCATTTGTCATCAGCAATCATATCAGAAAGGTGGGAATGAATTGTTAATTTTAGTTCTTTGATGCCTGATAACCAATCCCTTTGACACCTCGTGGTCATATGGGCGGGTGTGTTTCTTCCATGTGATCAGTGACAAGGTGAGTGTGAGAGGCCTAATAGGTGTTGATCAAGAGTAATGTAACAGAGAGAAATTACTGAAACCCACATGAAGACTGAGCATGATCGTGAGACAAGAAGAAAGCAAAAGGAAATAGAAGAAAGAACTGGGAGGGGGCGGGGTTAAGAGCATTTATAGTGATCTAAATATAGGCATTTATATAGGTAAATTATTTATATGTGATGGTGGGGAAACAGATCTATGTGCATACATTTATAGGGTTAGTATTAAGACAGCAGATGGGCATTGGGCTTTGACTCAAATACTTCCTCAAGGCAAGAACACTTTGTTCTATTAAATTGGCATTTCATGATGCTCACCTACCCTACACAATCACTGAAGACAAATGTGTGCATAAACAAAAGTGGTGAAGAAAGCTGATGGTGCCCAGCTATCCAAAGATGTAGTTTCTGGGGTCTTAAAGGTCGAAAGTAAACAAGCAGTCATCTAGCTGAGAAGCTACAAAGCCCAGATGGAAGAAGTGCAAATGTATTTTCTTCCCACTCTGGAAGCCTGAACTCTAAAAGGAGTTTGATGGAACCAAAAGCAAGTTGCTGACAGTGCCACCTTCCCCTGAAGATTCCAAGGAGAAGCCACTAGGTGCCACTCCAAATTGTAAATGCAGCAACACATGCCGAAATGCTGTGTCACTTTGAGTCTTCTGTCCTTCTGACCTCTTTTCATCAGGACTTTTGTGATGACAATGGACTCACTGTGATGACCCTCAGTAACCATTTAGGCTTAAAGTCTTTCACTTCAGCTCTATCTCCAAAGTCCTGTTTTGGGATGTAAAAACGCCCAACTATTCCCAGGGCTACAGAGGGGAGGACTGGATGAGCTAACCCAGGCTAGGAGCTCAGAATGTCGGACCCAATGTGGGTTGTGAGCAGATGTTAATTCTTAGTTTCTTTATGGCAAGTGGCACTGCCTAAGTCACGTGGGATTTTAAAATAAAGTTACTACACAAAACAGTAAGGGAGAAGACAAAGAGAAAGGGCTCATTTTTAAAGGAGAAGTAGAACATCCGGGGCTGGCAAGGCAGGGGAACGTCAGGGTCTCCCCCTTGTTGTTGATGGGAAAGTGACCCGGCTGCATCACTTTGGAAGGTGGTCTGACAGCTTCCTGTAAAGAGAAATCATAGGTTTACCACTGATCCCGGCATTTCCTCGAAGGAATCCAAATTGTATGCCCACACCAAACCTTGCACACAAATATTTCCAGTAGCCTTACTCATGTGCTTGTGAGATGCTTCCGTTATGTAACCATCCTCATCATTGATGTCATGCGTGAGTCTATTGATGCAGCCACCGGCTCAGACCATCCTGTGGGAAGTCCTATTTTTTTTTTGCTCCCCACCTTTTCCCATAATTGGCCCTAACCATAATGGTCTTCAATCTGTGGTAAATCTATGAGAGCATGGAGTATGACAGAGAGAGAGAGAGAGAGAGAGAGACCTGGAGGCAAGGGGAAGGAGAGAGGGTGTGCAGGGGAAGAAAAAGAGCTGAAGAGCTAGCAAGACTGGATGGAAGTGAAATACATACTGCTCTGTGAAAGAGGGCGGTCTGAGAAAGCAGCATGTTACATGTTAGTGCATGTTAGTACTGAGGACACCAAACCCAAACTCAAACCCTCTGCCATCCAGAGTCAATTCTGACTCATAATGGTCCTATACGACAAGAGAGATCTGGCCATTTATGTCTTTATGGGAACAGATAGCCTTTTATGTGACTGATGGGGTCACTGCTAACCTTTCAGTTAGCTCAAGGTATAACTCCTTACATTTCCAAACATCCAGCATTAATGATAAAATATTCCAGCAACCAATCATGGATGTGGTGCATTGTAACTCTATGATATCTTAAGTCAGAGATTGTGGTGTGTGTGTGTGTGTGTGTGTGTGTCAAGAAGACGCCCTGCCATCCATTGAGTCGATTCTGACTCACAGTCACCCTGTAGGGATGGCAAACCACATGTTCCATCTATGCGATATTCTGGAAAAAGGCAACACTTCAGAGACCATAAAATGATTGGCACTTTCCTGTGGAGTAAGAGACAGATAAGTCAGTGGAGCCCAGAGCAAAGGTAGGGCAGTGAGTCTGTTCTCTATGATGCTGTGATGGTGGGCATGCGCGATCCTACACTGTCAACCCCTGGAAGTGTGCAGCACAAAACATACAACCTAATGCAAACTGTGGTCTCTAGATGATCAGCATGATCAATATTGGATCATCAATGGGTCACGCGAGTGCATCATGTCAATAATAAGAGGTGACTATTGGTATGTTTGGGTGGAACAGTCAGTGGGAACTCTCTGAACATCCTGTGCAGTTTTTCTATGAACCTAAGTTTGGTCTAAAAATTAAGTATAATAAATATTATGTTATGTATGTATATGTTACATATTCATGTGTTATATATGTATGTTATATATAAATAAGAAAAAGAGGAAGAATTTGGAGATATATATTAGTACATATATACTAGTACATATAACTTCTTCCTCTTCCTCCTCTTCTCCTTCTTCGACATTTCTTTTCTATTCCAAATCCATCACGATGTGACCTACCCACATGGCACCCTTTGCCAGAAGAAGCCTGCTTCATCCATGTTAAAAAAAAAAACTGCTCTGGAAGGCAGCCTCTGTCTTGTCTCTTGTCCAGGCATTGCTGAATCTTTCGGCAGCTTCCACCCCCGTCCTTTCTGGCCTCCCCTGACATGCGTGTGATGTCAGGCAAAGCTGCGATCGAAACGACGTCACCAGCTGTGGCTGGCGATAAAGAACATGTAGCAGACCCTGCAGTCACTTCAGGTTTGACACGGGCCAGGTGCTTTCATTCACATCTCATGTGTCACCTCTTCTGGATCTGGCTTTTCAACCAAGTAATCAAGAGCTTCTGCTTTCTATGGATTGGGCCCTCCTTCTTCCTGACCAAAAACTGTCATTCTTATGTCAATTGCTCCTTCAACTGCCTCAAAACTCTTAAGTTTTTAAAAAACTTTGTGTGTGTGTGTGTGTGTGTGTATTGGGTGAGAGTCTGCACAGTGGAAGGTGATCTCACGTGCAGGTGACATTGGTGACAGTTCTCAGTTGGTGTCAACATCTCCATTACTTTGTGGTTGCTGTTTTACTAATCCATGAGATTGATAAAAATCAACCCATTGATTCTGTTGTTCTTGTCCAGAAAATGCATGGGGAAACATATGTCAATCCAATAACTACAAGTGCAGTACAGTTAGCTGTACCGTACAGCGAGAAGAGAGTGATATGGCCTGCATTCTTTGAGTTGTGAAATCAACTTGCCTTCCACTCTTGGGTTGTTTCTCCCTCTTGGACACAAGCTCGCACCCCTTGCAGAGAAGATCTCATCTACCCAGCCGTTGTGGTCAGTTGTGTCCCCTGGATGCAGTTCTTTTACAAATCAGACATTGATCCTAAATTAGTGACCAGATTTTAATCGGAACACCCTTGATCGGGTGGTGGGGTTTCTTGATTAAAACTTTGGTCTATATAGAGCAACAAAAATGTTCATAGAATGCAAAAATAGTATTGCAATAGATTTATTTAATTTTAAAATGCCGCAGGACGTGGGACGAAGTGTTAAAAAGCGGGATGTCCGATCACCTTAGGATAGGTCCGTGTGTTTTCTCCTCAGGGATGTCTCTCAGGAAGTGAACCTTGCCAGCTGAGGCAGAGAACTAGCTAAGGCAGCTGCAACTGGTCTGAACCTCGGAAAGCAAGAGATCAGAGAGCCAGAAAACCAAGGCTCACTGAGCCATTTATCTCTACGCCCTCCAATTAATTCCACATGTGTTTATCAGTCAGGTAGGCACACTAAACCTTCATTTCCCCAGTCTCCCTTTGGGCATGTTGTTGGGAGAGACTGGTCCCTGGAGAAGGACCTCGTGCCTGCGGAAGCGGAGGGGCAGCCCCCAGAGGAAGACTCCCCATCAGATGAACTGACTCGCTGACTGCAACAATGGGCTCTGTGTCAGCAAGGATTTTGCGGTTGACCCAGGATGGAGGGGGGCTTTGTTTTCTTGTCCTTGGAGCCACTGAGAATTGAAACTTTCTCCTTGGCAACCTAACAACATACCAGAGTCTTCTTCTTCCTGTTTTCAGGTAACTAGAGATTGGTTGTCGTGCCTTGACAACCTGACTCAGTCTCTCACGTTGCTCCTCTCTTTAAAAACATTTGCAAACCTCAGCCAGTCACAGCCCTGAATTCCCACTCATGCCCTGGAGTCCACTCTGTGTTTTTAAGGAAATCATCACCAGAGGGCGGCATTGACCTATATTTCACCAGCCTCCTGCAGGTTGTAAAGCCTCAAATAGCAGACTCAGGTCTGCTTCAATAGATTCACTACTCATTCAAGATTTCAGAAAATCCACACTCAAACCAGAAGCTGTCCCCATTTCAAGCATCAAAGGACCATAAGTGTCTGATGTCACAGGCATTGTTGCCCCGGCAGGACAGGAAGCCCAGGAAACCTTTACTTAAAGGTAAAAACAGAAGGACAGTAGGCAGAGGTATAATTTCTAATTCCCGTTTGACAGATGGGAAAGTTGCAGCACAGAGTTAAACTCGAGGTTCTTCTCTTGCCAGTTGTGGCTGATGTGACTCTATGGCGTGGGTGCAGAACAGACCTCCATGAAGATCGAAATGGCTGCTGCCTGTGAATCCGATCTTCTTCCAGGATGTTTCTGGGGTGGACCCGAACCTCCAAGTACATTTTTAATTACCCATCCCAGCCAATGTTGCCAGGTTTCCAGGCCCCTGAAACAAAGAGTGCTTTGTGCATAGAAATGAGAAAGAATTCTTGCAACAAGTGCATGGCCCAAGATACACTTGAACAAGACTGTTGAGTCTGTGAGTGTGGGTAGGTGGAGGTCCAGCCACGGACTCTGGCCTCGGGCACCCCCATCAGTGCCCACTTCTTGACGAGCATGTTCTTTATACCTGACAGATGGTCCTCGGAAAAACATTTGGAGGTCTAGACTAACCTGTCTCTCATTTTACAGGTGGAAAAACAATGCTTCCCACCCCCCTCACACACACACAAAAGTAGTCACTCATCTGAGGTGTTACAGTGTTAAGACACAGCCAGGATCTCCGCTCAGATTTGGCTCAGGCCTGGTTTCTCTTTCCTTCCCTGCCTATCCCTGTGACGGGGGAGCAACACAATGCACTGGGACTCTGTGAGACTCCCCCTGCTCCTGCCTGCAGGCCTTGCACCCAACTGGGCCCTCTGTGCTGTCATTAGAGTGGGAGACTGAGTCCTTACTTCCCAAGGTGGTCCAGAGGAGAGAATGGGTCCATGAATGAGAACGTGGCCAAGGAAACAAACAGAACAGCTGCCAGAAGAAGGAGCACATCCATGTTGGAGGCAGCATGGCCAGCATGCTCCTGAGATGTGGGGTGGTGAGTGCTTTGCTGGTAGATGCGGGATCAGGAAAGACCACGCCATAGAAAAGGACCACGTGTTTGATAAATGAGAGGGACCGTCACAATATCCAAGATGGATGGTGTGTTAGTCTGGGTAGACTAGAAAACAAATCCATAGACATGCATATGGATATAAGGGAAAGGTTTATATACAGTGGAATGGAACAGTGAGAAAGCATCCCAACCCATTCCAGTCCAATATTAGCCCATATGTTTGATATCAGTCATAAGGTCTTCCGACTCACAAAGCACGTGCAGTAGAGGCATCCTGGTGCTGGCAGAGGTCTCCCCATGACTCCTCGTTTCCAGGGTTCAGGGTCCATCAGCAATATCCATTGGTGGTGGGAGCATCTCAGCATGGCAGGGGTCTCTCTGTGGCTTCTCTGGCTCCAGAGATCTGGTTCCATCAGGGAAAGCCCATGTGGCCTCTCCTCCAGCTCTGTCATCCTCCAGGCATCAGGATCAATCAGCATGCTAACATCTCATCTTGCCAGTAGACCCACTCCAAGAGACTGAGAGTCACGTATCTCTTCTCCAACTGGGAAATACTAAGAGATTTCCCAGAAATCTCAGGATAAAGGCATGCCCACATAGAGGCCTCATTGGCTATTCATTGGCTATTTCCAGATTAACAGGCTAAATTTCACCCCTACATCCCAATCATGAAATTGACATCACAAAGACCTGACCGCTGCAGATGGCCATCAGAAAAGCAGCCACAATGGACTCAGATAGCAACGAGCATGCCGATGGCACAGGGGCAGGCAACATTGGTTCCACACTGCATATGAGTCACCATGACTCAAGGCAGGCTCAGTAGTAACCAACAACCACAATGTGAAAATATTCACCACCCTGCCTTCTAAAGGAACATGATCCCTATATACAGACCCCTCCCCACACCCCCCTTCCACCTCCATGTCTGGTAAGACTGGAGCAGACAGCCCCCTGGGGCTTTGTTGGGCCTTTTTGCATACACTCTTTTTGCAGAGCTTGGGCCGCATGGAGCCACTGGAGCCATGTATACTGCCGACTGTCTCATGCCCAATACAGAATGAGTGGCAGACTGTTCCTGCTTCCTGGTGGCTCCCAAAGAAGTGTGTCTGTGTCCTAACTCCCAGAGGTTCTGATGGTTCTGAAGTTCTTTGGAAAAAGAACCATTGTACTTCAGTTAAAGAACTCAAGCTGAAGTCATCATGGATCACCCAGGTGGGTCCTTCATCCACCGAGAGGCATCCATGTAAAAGATGAAGAGAAGAAGACAAAGATAGATGGGAAGGAACAAGCTACCTGGAGATGGAGAGCAGTCATTTGAGAGATGCAGCCACAAGCCAAGGAATGCCAGGCACCATTGGAGAATGGAAGTGGTAAGGAAGGCTCTGCCCTTACAAACATTAGCTGGAACAGGACCTTGCTAGGACTGTGGGACCAGACTTCCAGTCAACAGACTGTGAATAATGCACGTCAGTTGCTTTAAGCCATCTATCGTTGTTAGTTCCAGAAGGAAACATTGCCCGCTCCTACAATACCTTCATGGTCATTAATATGTGTTCAAGGCTAGTGTTTCAATCCACCTCATTGGAAGTGCTTCTCATTTTCACTGTCTAATGAATCCACAATCAATGTTCACATCCACAATAGGCAAGAGAACCAAGGATGTCCTGCATTGAGTAAATTTGTACAAGACCTCTTCAAAGTCCTGAAGAGCAAAGATGTCACTTGGAAGACTCAGGTGGGCCTGCCCCAAGCCCTGCCCCAAACCTGGTTTGGGGCCTGCCCCAAACCCCCAAGGTGTTTTCAATCACCTGAGACGCATGTGAACATTGAGTACAGAATAAAGAAAACCTGAGAAAAATCAATGTATTTAAATGACAGTGTTGGTGAAGAATCTTGCAAGTAGCAGGGACTACCAAGAAGAGGAAACAAATCTTGTTCTGGAGAGGTACAATCAGAGTAGCTCTTTAAAGGCAGAAATGTCCACACTTCATCATTGCATGAACTTTGGCATGTTGTCAGGATATACCCGTCCCTGGAAAGGACATCATGCTTGATGAAGGGGAAGGCCGGCAAAAGAGAAGGAGCCCCCCAGGAAGTGGCTTCACAGGACCCCATGGCATTATTACCTTCTGTTGTAGATGGGGTCCCCATGAGACGGAACCAACTCAGCAGCACCTGGCACTAGCAACAACTTTGATGAGCATTCTGTCATTTTCTTGTGTTCCCCTGTGAGAGCAGGTACAGGAAACGCATACTGCCACCAGGCAGTCGGCTTTCCCAGGACATCAGCAAAGAGTCCAGCCCTAGGCCTCCTGCCACGAGCAGCATCCTCCACTTAGAATGTGTCCTCTGCTCCCAGCATTCCACAGTCACAGCTGTCAACCAGATCCTGGGCACTGCACACATGCTTCCTCATATCTTTCCTGTTGAAAGCCCCAGAGACAGTACCATTTGTACCACCATTTTAGAGCGGGAGGCAACATAGGTTTATAAACTAAGATATTCATCTGAACCCACAGAGTGTCAAAATAAAAGTGGGACTTGAACCCAGACATTCCCAAATTCAAAACCCTGGTATTTAATGTGTGGTTGTCTTGTCCCAAATACCCCATATGGAATTTGAAACCAGGTGGTCTTTCTTCTAAAAAAGCCCCTTTTTGATTTTAATTTTATTTTGGCTATTAAAAAAAAAACCCTAAAGTAAGAGCATTCACAAAGGAGCCCCAGCTCATGGAGACATTGGGTTATTCCCCTCAAAGAGTGGGGAATGGAATGGAGTGGGGTGGGGTGCGGGTGGGGAATGGAGCTCTGTGACCACCCCTGCAGGGAACAGGAGCAGGTGATTTGCACCCAGTGCTGGGAAAAGGGAAGCCAAGAGCCTAAGGGGAGGCTTTGGACATCTGGCCCTAAATCTAAGAGTAAGGAGGGGGGTGAGCTGTGTCTTCCCCCCCACTGGACTCTGGGTTCCAGCATAACAGGAAGCACCATGTGGCCTGGCCTCGGCCCACAGGCCGGTGCTCACCCATGTCAGGGGGAAGAACAAACAGGCTGCAGCGGGTCACACATTGGGCTGCTAACCACAAGGTTGGTGGTTCAAACCACCCAGCTGCTTTAAACGAGACAGATGAGGCTGTCTGCTCCTGGAATGATGTATAGCCTTGGCAACCCTAAGGAACAGTTGTACTCTCTCATGGAGGGTCCCTGTGAGATGAAATTGAGGCTTGGGTTTAGTGTCTGGGGGTGAGAGCAGGGAGGTGCAGGTCAGAGGCATGGTGGGTGAAGACTGTGAAGGTGGTGTCAGACTGGAGCTGGTGCTGAACTCACCAGTAAATGCAGGGCCTGGCTACACCACCAGCATTTTGCCTGCAGTACACTTGTCTCTGCCTTCATTGTAAACCTGCTACCTGCCCAGCGTGCAGACAGTCAAAAGGGAAAGGGTCACTTTCAAAGGCACAAGTGTCCTGATGGGCTGTGAAGCTCAAGGTCAGCAGTTGGAACCCTCTAGCGGCTGCTGCAACTCCAGGGGAGAAGGATGGAGCTTTCTGCTCTGGTAAAGATTTACTTCTTGGAAATACACAGGGGGCAGTTCTACTCTACCTAGCTGTGGGAATAGACTCCATAACAGAGGATGGGGCTTTGGGGCTGGCGGTAGGGAGTGGGACGTGGTTTCCCCATTGCTCTGCATACACCGCTAGCTGCTCACCATGTCCAGTGACCTATGCAGACTGCGCTCAGTGCAGTCCCCCCGTGAGCTAAGTGCTGGCATCCGTGTTCTCTCCCTGAGCACTCTGAGGCTGGGAAGAGCGGAATGACGTGTCAAGACAGCATGCACAGCTGCGGAGCTGAGCCGGGACTGGGACCCCCTGCTCTTGGAGCCACTGTCTGCTCTATCCCCACCAAGGGACCGCTTGTTCGCCTTTTGCATCCATCTCCCTAATGACCACTGGTGCTCGTCGTTATCATTTAGATCAGAAACGACATACAATCAAGAAAGTGCCTTCAAGTCCCTATTCCAAAGCAATCATCGGCAGGGGTGGGGGGAGGGGGTGGTCTACAGTCATCTAGCTTCACAAGAGGGACACTCATTATCAACAGCATCTGCCCAGGGATGATTCCTAGGTGACAGTATTCTGATTGGCCTCCTCTCTCCACCATATTTACCAATTGCTAATCCTCCATGACTCTCTTCATTCACTGCAGTGACCACTCAGAGAACTCACAGACAACACTCATGGTTGTGGAGTTTGTTAGGGGATTAGGTTACAAGGGAGGATCAGGAATGACTCAGGATACAGTTCTTGGGTCAGGGCAGCTTCTTTCCCTGGCTCTAGACCTCTTAGCTCCAGGCTCCTGGGTCTTTAAGATACCCCAGGCCTCTGGGACTTTTACCCTGCTTGGACAAGTATTACAAAGCTCTTTAACTCCACCAATAAATACCCAGAGACATGCCACTCCACCAGGAAGCCTCCTGCCTCAAGGCACTGGGGGGGGGGGGGGGGAGGGTTGTTCCTCACAGAGGCCAGGAAGCCGCCTGTGCTGTCTCCTGCCATTCTTCTGACTCCACTGCCATTGCCTCTCTGATGCTGTTCTCGCTGGCTTGTACCATCTTCCTTGTGGCTCTCTCCAGGAGGTCCTCAGCGATCAAAGAATGTGCTCCTCTCCCATTCCTTCTGGTTAGTTAGGAAGCACCCACCTTCTGCCTGGGGGTGACTCCACATAAGTCTAGTGGGATGGCAGAAGTTGACCAAGGCTTTGGTTAGATTCCATGCCTCTTATTTTCCTGGCACGGCCCTGCAAGGGGTCATGCACTCTATTCGCATGACACGACACATGTCAGCCAGGTGTCCAATCCCTGTGGTAGGTCACTAGCATCCTAGCAAATCGTGACTGGGGTTGAGAAGCCAAAGCTGGAAAGGCACTATAAAAGTGCCCATCGCACCGTGCTTACCTGTCCGTGAATCATGATGGTCACCCAAAGGATCAGGTGACCATTCGGCAGCTCATGTTCACACATTGCTCTCTCTGAGCACAGGGATTGTCCCATATCCCTAAATGCTCTTCGACAACTGGTTTCTCATAGCTGCGCGGTATTTCATTTGCCATGGTAAACAGTACGCGCTTTACCTAACCAAGCCTGTTTCAGTAGACATCTCTGTTATAGGATGAGGCAGTTCTACACAAGACCCGGCAGGTTTTCATGGTCATTAAGGCGTGCCCCTTATAACTCTTTGGAATGATCATTGAGCATCAACCAGCAGACTGGCTGCCTCATCTGGCAGGGCAGAGAGATGCAGGGCACTCAACAATGTAACTGCCCTTTCAAAAGTGAGGCTTACCCTCAACTAGTCAGGACACTAAGCAGAGATATGTTGTCCCAAAAGAGAGTGACAACCGTGCCTAGGCCAAGTCTCACCCAAGCATCTAGAAGCCCAAAGGGTTCTGTGCCTGCCGTGGCGCATGGCAGGACATGCTTTGTTCTTGTAGTTAGAGTCTATGGTTGGGAAGCACTCTCGCATTTTTTGGCGCAGGATCTCACTCCCCTTCTCCCTCCAGGTGTTCCTTTTGAGTCCGCTGCTCCTCTCTGAGCTTCCGCCACTTTATGGAAGCAAGATGAGCCCTTGAGCTCCCTTAAAGGCATAGAGTCTCACAGAGCCTCGGGGGCAGGTCTACTATGCTCTGTCCTGTCACAGGGGCCACTAGGAGTCAGTATGAACTTGAGGCGCAGTGAGTTTGAGGCTTTGCTGCTGCGTTTCAGCTTCTCCACTGAGCGCATGCCCAGCTCTTGTGCGCAGTTCCTCTCGGCAGCGTGTACGCACGCATGCCTCCGTATATGGGAGAGGGTGCTGGATTGTGTGCATGCACCGAGGGTGAGTGTATGTGTGTGAGACATAGGGGCAGCCTGCAGGATGCTCTTTGGAAGCGCAGCCTGCGGCCAGCCTCTGCTCTGCTGTTTCCTGGAAACTCCGGTCTTACTGTAGCAGCTAGAGGGGCACCCGCCTGGATTGTCTGCCCCCTTAAGCGATGTCCGTCCCAGCTCTGTTGGGATTTGAGGAAGGAAACAGAACATCCCCGAAGGGATCTTGTTTTCAGCTTCACTTCAAAGATCAAGGAAGGGACGCTCTGATAAGGTGTATCTTGAGTCAGGCTAGAAGATGGTGGGTAGAGGGGGTTGGTGGGCGTAGGGGCAAGAAGGAGGAGGCAGGGATGTGGGGGGTCGGAGAGAAGAGGGGTGGAAGGACAGGGTGCTGAGAGAAGTCCTGGCACAGAAGGAGAGAAGCTACAGAAGACTGGGAAAGACGAGAGAATGATCGTGGGGCAGAGAGAGAGAAACAGAATGAGAAGCAGATATGGAGAGAGGGGGCACATGAGAAGGGGTGGAAGCAGGCAGGCCGGGGAGGGGAGCAGAAAGAAGGAGTGAGATTCACAGAGAAGTGAACGCTAGGAAGGAAGAAAAGAATGAGTGAAAAGATGCAAAGATGGAAGGAGTAGGGCAGCCCTGAAAATGGTCACACAAAAAAGATGAGAAAGAAGGAGATGGCAGGAGGGACAACACGCTCGAACTAAAGGGAGCGCGTGAGGGCTCCAGGTGAGGAAGACAAGGAGAGGCTGTGAGGAGACAAGGAACAGAGGGAGGAGGTGGGAGATTGCCCTGTCACGCTTAGTATCCCCTGTAGTCCCCAGGTCTCTGCAAGTTCCTACGGGACCCAGGCTGTGGTGGGAATGCCTCCTCTCAGTCCAGACGGCCCGGGACAGGCAAGCCGGCAGCAGGGGCGGGCCGTGCAGGAGGGCAGGCAGGTGGCTGCCCTCCCTCCTGGCGTGGGGCCGCCCAGGCCCTGCCTGCGGGATATAAGTAGGGAGGCCGGCTGGGAGCACCTGTCAGGGACAGCTGCCGTGGATGTGCAGGTGGCCGGCAGGTGTCTCCCGCTGCTCCAGCCCCAGCATGAGCTCCTTCGACCTCCCGGCACCCTCCTCTCCACGCTGCAGTCCCCAGTTCCCCAGCATCGGCCAGGAGCCCCCGGAGATGAACCTGTACTATGAAAACTTCTTCCACCCGCAGAGCGTGCCCAGTCCTCAGCGGCCCCCAACATTCGAGGCAGCAGGAGAGTACGGGACCACCCCCAACCCCTACCTCTGGCTCAACGGACCTGCCATGACGCCGCCACCCTACCTGCCAGGCACCAACGCCAGTCCCTTCCTGCCCCAGGGCTATGGCGTGCAGAGGCCGCTGCTGCCCGGCATGGCTGGCCTGGGGGGCAGCGACCTGGGCTGGCTGCCCCTCCCCTCCCAGGAGGAGCTGATGAAGCTGGTGCGGCCCCCGTACTCCTACTCGGCCCTGATCGCCATGGCCATCCACGGGGCGCCCGACAAGCGCCTGACGCTCAGCCAGATCTACCAGTACGTGGCCGACAACTTCCCCTTCTACAACAAGAGCAAGGCGGGCTGGCAGAACTCCATCCGCCACAACCTGTCGCTCAACGACTGCTTCAAGAAGGTGCCCCGAGACGAGGACGACCCGGGTAAGACGCTGCAAGAAGCCCGTCCTGCGCAGGCTCGCAAGTCCCAGGGAAGGCCCTCCCCTCCCTGCGCAGCACCCCACTGTGTGAGGTCCCGGGTATGGCCGTGTCCCCCCTCCTCCACGATTGGGGGCTGGGGGTGGGGGAGCTGCTAGGTGACTGAGAAGGAGGTCTGGCCCGGAGGAGACCCACTGGGGACTAGAGACCCAGCAACTGCCATTCCTGCCAGGCCTCAGTGTCCTCGTGGGAGAAATAGGGATGCGATCAGAGCCCTTTGGGAAGCTGTGGGGCGGAAGGAACTCCTGTGCGTCCGGTGTTGATGCTCGGAAGTGCTCCATCGGTTCATCCGCACCTGCACGGAGCACCTCCGTGGCCTTGGTGAACGAGTCAAGCTAAACCAGCCGGGCACTCCACGCATCACCCAGAGCTTGCGAGCGCCCTGCTGCCTGTCTAAGTGCTACGTGGTCAGGGTGGGGACTGTTAGGTGCTGCCAGGGTGATCCTAGCACAACAGCACGGACATCGCCCGGTCCTGAGCCCACTCCCAATTGTTCCTCTTCCTGAGGGCCCCTGCCCATTGTTGCAGCCACTGTGGCAATGCACCCCATTCCTCTCTTCCTGGGTAATCTCCACAGTCCTGCGGGGAGCTCAGCAGAAACCCATCCCACCACGAGGGTGAAACAGTGCCTGTCTGCCTGAGGCAACCCCGAATGGGGTGACAGCTTGCCATCTAAGAGAAGTCTCACTCACACCAATGACGGGGACTTTTCCCGCTGGGTGGACGATTTTTAACCATACAGAGATGTTTAGAAAGTAGCTTGTTAAATGTGAGTACTACCAATTCCCTGAATTAAAGTCCACCCTTGTTCCCCAAGAAGGGGGTGTCAGGGAGGGGCCCAGGAGCCTCACCTGCCTCTGCCCCATGGAGAACAGCAAGAGTAGGAGCCTTCTTCTCCAGCAGTGACAGGCATCCTACAGATCCATGCCCTGGTCCTCCAGCAGAGTTCTGTATCTCCCGTATGCTTGACCCAAGTCCTTCAGCTAGGAGTAAAAGGGGGACTGTCTGTCTTCCATCTTCCGACTCTGTTCCCAGGACTGTCCAAGAATCCTCATAAGAAGTCTTTGACTTCAGCAAAGGAAACCCCCACCCCACCCCCACTCCTCTGACCTTTGTGCTGTAAACTTCTGGAGGGCAGGGAGTTCTCTGTCTGTTGCAACGGTTTCGGGGAGCTTCTATGAAGAACCAGTGGGAGGCAGGCAGGCTGGTCTGTGGCATTCATTAATTTCTCAGTTCCTGCTTCTCTCTCTCTCTTGCTTTGATTTCATGACAATGAGGAAGCACAGAAGCAAAGCACTTGTGTCCATCATTCCTTAACCGTTCCCTATTCTACTGTCAGGCAAAGGGAATTACTGGACACTGGACCCCAACTGTGAGAAGATGTTTGACAACGGGAATTTCCGCAGGAAGAGGAAGAGGAAAGCTGATGTTGCCTCCAGCTCGGCCTCCTTGACCTCGGAGAAAGCCGAGAGCAGCCTCCTAGCCAGCAGCCCCAAGACCATGGAGCCCCAGGACATCTTGGAGAGTACCTCACCCAGCACCACCAGCTCCCCCGAAAAGCAGCCCTCCCCTCCCCCGTCGGGCACCCCGTGTCTCAGCAGCTTCCTCTCCACCATGGCGGCCTATGCAAATGGGCCGAGCCCCATGAGCCGCGCTGCGGCATCGCCAGGACTGAGCCCGGAGCCCACTGACAAGATGGGGCAGAACGCGCTGAGCTTCAACTCCTACACCCCACTCACCAACCTCGGCAGCCATGGCACGGGGGGCGAGTGGGCCAACTCCGTGCCCCCCAATGCTCTGGGTTACGGGGGCTCCGTTCTCAACCAATTCAGCCCTCACTTCTACAGCAGCCTCAATTCCAACAGCATCCTCTACCCCCGGGAGGGCACCGAAGTCTAGACACAGGGCAGCTCCCGAGGCAGATGGAGCGGCAGGAGAGAACCTCTGTGCGGGCCACCCCGAGGCTGCCCCTGCTCATGCGGCAGTTTCAGAAGAGCGGCTGGCCCTTCCTCTGGGACATCTCATAAGTCCTGTTTCTCACACGTGGATCCACACACAGATGTACTGGACTTGCAGGGGAAACACTGGGGCCAGGCGGCGGCAGCAATCATGACTGTGTTGCTAATCTGTTGTTGGGTGCCGTGTGGGGTTCTTTAAAGACAAGGTCACACTTGCCAAATTCAGTAACCCCGTGAGTTCAGAGGAACCTCTCTGGTGAACAGATGAGGAAACTGAGGCTGGAGACCATGAAGGAACCTGCCCAGAGCCACATAAATGAATCACTGGCAAAGACAGGAGGCACATCTAAGCCTGGGGGACCCCATCTTTTGGACCAAAGGAGCACGGGTGGGGGTGGGGGTGAGGGAGGGATTGGTGTGCCAGCTAAAGATGGTCAGCATGAGAAGTGAATGGCCCTTGATGGTGGCCAGTGACGCAATCTCATCACTGCCTCTGGCATACCAGCCTGGATGTGTTTTCTGCTGGACCGAGAGCCTGTCGCTATTCTTTTGATAGTACTTAGGAAGGGAAGGACACCCTCCCCACATTTACTGGGAATTTGTTTTGACATGTGACCAACCCATGAGTGCCAGAGCACCATGGTGCTCACCCGGGTTTTTAACAGCTGAATTATTCAAAAGGAGATTGCCAGACCTTTCTTCCAAGGCACCTCTGAGTAGACACCAAGAACTCCAGCTTCTCGGTGGAGCATGATGGTAATTGCTACCATCCAGGGACTAACACAGGGTCACTGATGGACAGTTCACCTGCCCTCTGCCTGAGAAGGGACATCGCTTCTGCAGCTCCCCAGATACCTTTGGCAGTAGTCGGGTCAGTGAGAGAAGGGCCAGCCCAGACCCTCTCCTCAGCCTGGTCCTGACTACCAGTGAAGTTTTCCTGTGCCCAGCTTCCTGGGTGTGGGCGTGAGGTGAGTGAATCTTCCAAGAGAAACAAGACAGAAGGAGCATGTCCTTTTGATGGCCTGGAGAGGTGTGCATTTGAGAATCCATGGGAGTTTCTCCAGGGAGGGGCCTGCAGGTCAGTGCTGGGAGCAGAGGTTCCACTCCAGACTCTCTTGGTTCTCATTTTTATCTGTCTTTTCTGTGCCCGGGATAATACCTCACAGCATACCCTGGAAAGGGATTTGGGCTTTCTTACTTTCTTTTTGATTAAACCACCTTTGTAATGAAGCATGCGGCCCTGACTCCTGATTGTACTGTCACTCAGAGGCCTGGGTCACTGAACCTGGCCCAAGAACAGGTTGGACTGATGGTGTTTGAGACAGAGGCAGAGAGGGAGTGGGCATCGAAGCTCTTACCCACCTCCATGCTGGTGCAGAGGCAGGACAAGAGTCCTCTGCACAAGGAGGGGAGCCTGAGAGGTTGGGGTGAACACAGGGAAGGATTTCTTCACTGTGGAAGAACCCCACCATTCCAGCTCAACTGTCCTCATAACTGTGCTGTAAGCACAGTCCTCTGACCACCCAGGGAGGGAGGTGGTGCCAACCCCCTCCCACAGATAGGGAAACGGAGGGTCAGAGAAATGGAGCCACTGTCCTCCTGGTCACAAATGATTACTCCCTATGTCTGCCTGGTCCTTGTCTGTCATCAGACTGCATTCCCTGAGCAGCAATGACCAGAGTGCACAGTCACAAGTCACTGAGGACTTGTGGTCCCTCCCTCTCTGCAGGGACTGGGACAAGTCCAGTGCTCCCCATTTGGGACATCTTTTATACTGCTTCCGACAATTCTGAGTGAGGGCCCTCCTATACC
This sequence comes from Nesogale talazaci, assembly GCA_004026705.1. Classification (NCBI taxonomy): domain Eukaryota; kingdom Metazoa; phylum Chordata; class Mammalia; order Afrosoricida; family Tenrecidae; genus Nesogale; species Nesogale talazaci. The sequence goes on along the minus strand of PVJH01024291.1, from coordinate 12,109 downwards.
TGGGGAGGGGGCCCCTTGGGCAAAGAACCCTGGGCGGGACTTCCCCTCCTAGGCTATTCAGAGAGAGGACTCCACTCAGGGTTGCTGTGCTCCTGCTGGACCAGGCCAGGCCAGATTGCCCACTCAGAGTCTGCAGAGCACTCTCCCTGCAGTGGCAGGAGTCAGTTATGAACAGCAGCAACCTCAAGGGTAAGAATTCGCATTTGTTTCCAGTTTGCTGCATGCCAGACCCAGTGTTAGGACTCACCATGCTTTGCTCTCAAATGACGCCAGAGGTACCAGTGCTCTGACCTCCATGTGTGCAGGGGAACAGGGAGGTCTGCAGAGGGGCCGGAGCTTGAGACACTCAGCCAGGATTCAAACCCAGATCTCTTGACGGCAGGGTTCAAATGAAACACTTTTTATCCATTGTGCCCTGGACTGCCCAGGGCTTAACACAAAGGACGAGGATTGTGAGAATAGAGAAGGTACACTGGGGGGTCTCATTGAAATGGCTGAGTTTCTTCGACAAGGCCTCCCTCTCTGCAGGGGTAAAGCTTCTCTGGGCCAGAAAGGCCCATATGATAGTGGGTGGGAGGGGTGGGGGTGGAAGATGTAACACAGGGTCTGAGCTGTAAAGCCCCCCCCCCCCCAAATCTGACCCCTTGCTACTCAGATGAAGTCTTGTGGTGCTGTTGAGTAAGCACTGGACTGCTGGTCCATGGTTCAAACACACCATCTGCCTGCTCCCCTCAAGGTGACGGCTTCAGAAGCTCCCTAGAGCAGGGCTTCTCCACCTTCCTAATGCCTCGACCCTTTCCTACACTTCCTCATGTTGTCGTGATCCCCAGCCATAGCATTATTTTCATTGTTGCTTCACAACTGTAATTCTGCTACTGTTGTGAATTGGGCCATCCCTGTGAAAGAGTCATTCCACCCCCCAAGGGGTCGTCACCCACAAAGAGTGGCAGCAAATCTGAGTCAACTTGATGGTCTTAGGCTCGGGTTTTCGGGCCATGCAACTCAGAACTCTGGAGGCTGGGAGGACACGAAATTGAGCTAGAGTCACCTGTGAGAGAGGGTCAGAGGAAGCCTTACAAGCCAGGTCTTTGAAATCAGGCCAGACATTTTGATCATACCACCTAGAAATATTAGATCCCCATGGAGGCAAATTTGCTGAAGGAGTCCTGAAACTCCACCACTGGGGTGTCTACTGATAAGTTCATTGCTCTTCAACACCTCCTACATTCCAAGGCAGGCATGCAAAGGCTGGATAGATGGCTGGGGAAGGAAATGGGGTGAAGAGGCAAAAAGCAAGGAGCCCAGCCTAGAGGGAGACAGGGAGCTTTAGAAAGAAGTTCCACAGTTCTCAAGTTTCCCTCCTCCAGTCCAAAGGATAATAAGCACACAGAGTCAAGGGAAGCTCTTGGGGCTAGGGGGAGTTCACAGAGCCTGCCAAGTCTCCTTTCTGTTTGCACAGAAGTTCCTGGTCGACATGCCAGGAGTTCGCAGGAAGTGGGGTATGGAAGAGAGCATGTGTGTGCTCCAGAGAAGAAGGGGTGAGGATGGTCTGCCAAGCTCAGGTTCACTGCCTGTTTCTTGCCCCATGTTCTGTTCCTCTGAGAAGCCTGAGCTGGAGAGAAGAAAGGACGTAAGGAAGTAGGGCTACCACGGATGGATATTTGTGTTTACTATCACTCTTCGGTTTGCCTAGGAGCCCTGGTGAGGCAGTGGTTATGCTTTGAGCAGCCAACCACAGAATCAGCACTTCCAAACCACCAACAGCTTCTCTGGAAAAAGATGAGACTGCCTATTCCTGTAAAGCGGGGGTGTCAAGCTGGTGGTTCACCGGCTGCATGCAGCCCCCGAGATAATTTTTTGTGGCCCACGATGCTCTGAAATAAAAGGAAAATAGACAAAATTGTTATGAAGAAAATAGTGCTTAGGGGGAGGTTGAGGCAATACAGTGCACACAATATCCCCTTGTTAACTCCCCTTTAATATCCCCTTTAATGACTGAAGACAAGTATACACATGGCTTAACTCCTTTCCTGGGGACCTGGGGATGTGTATAAATGCACTGGCTATGTTCTGGTGACATTTGGAAGTGACATGTCTGCCACTCTCAGTGTCACATAATGTAAACATGTTCCAATAGCGAAAAAGTTAGAATACTCTGGGGTATCCTGTTAGGAATCATATCTAGTAGCTGCACTAGTTGACATTTTTTAGAGGGCACCTTTACATTTATACATCACACTTGTCAGGTGTCTGACATTTTTATATAAGGGCAAGGTTTATATACAAGAGGAATGGAACATTGAGAAAGCATCCCAACCCAGCCCAGTCCAAGGGCATGAGTCAGATATTAGCCCAGATGTCTGATGTCAGTCTATAGAGTCTCTTTCAGATTCACAAGGCACATGCAATGACACAGGACAATCATAGGCCAGTGGTGCAGAGTCTTGTGTATCCAGCAGCAGTGGAAGCATGCCGGTGCTGGCAGGGGTCTCCCCATGGGTCCTCATTTCCAGGGCTCAGGGTCCATCAACAGTATCCATTGGCGGTAGAAGCACTTCAGCACTGGCAGGGGTCTCTCTGTGACTTCTCCAGCCCCAGAGATCTGGTTCCATCAGGGCAAACCCATGTGGCTTCTCCTCTGGCTCCTCCAGGTACCAGGACACAGGCACTATCAGCATGCCACCATCTTGTCTTGTTGTAGATCGACTCCAAGAGAGACTGAGTCAAGTCTCTCTCCTCCAATTGGGAAACACCGCCAGCTGTCCAACATTCTGTGTTCTTTATTACTTACCTTACTATATGTTCTAGTCACAGCATAAGAGGTAAGTGAAAGCTAGTAGAAGGAAAGCACTGGCAAGTTTCAGGTAAAAAATAATAATTTTAGTTTTATAAATACATTAAATAAAATAAATGTTTAAATAAAAGCAATTGTATAGTGTTTTAATTATACTACCCATATCCCTGAATCCTCACTTCAAAATATAAATTTAACAAAATTTGTAAATGTGATGTGACCTGAATTTGCTGCACCAAATGGCTTGTGTTTAAGTAATTTTGACACACACCCTTGCTGTAAGGAGTTATAGTCTCAAAAACCCCTGAAGGCCAGTTCTACCCTTACTTATAAGGTGGCTGAGTTGCAATTGATTCAAAGGCAGTGAGTTTGACTTTGAACTTTGATGTGTCTTTATGTGGAAGACATAACATCCGAGATCACAGAGGGTCTGAGGAGAGGGTCAGAAGAGGGATGTATTCATGTGTGCTGGGGGAAACAGCAAAAGGGGAACAGGAGCTGAAGGAAGTAGAAGCGGACTAAGACAAAGAGGTCCACCAAGCCACTGTTCACAGACTTGCCCCAACAGAGCTGCAGTCCACCACAAACTTGGAACTAGTGAAGTACAAGGTGATTTATGTGTAGTGGGGAAGTCTGTCTCAAAGTAAAATCACACTTACCACAATAAAAATCCAAACTCACTGCAATCAAGGTAATACCAACTCATAAAGGATATAAAAGCTATCTTCTGTGACACTTTACAGGAGTAGAAAGCTTTGTCTTTTGCCCAAGGAGAGGCTTGTGATTTCAAACTGCTCACGGTGTTGATTGCAGCCCAATATGTAACCACTGTACCACCAAGGCCCCCACGTGTACACACACACACACACACTCAATTTACATGCACTGGAAAAGGTAAAAACAATCCACTAAATATTGGTCATCATTGTCTGGTGATGCAACACTGAGTGGTCTATTGATCTGATTTGATAATTGTGTCATCTTTCTGGACATAGCATGAACTTGTTGTCAGTCTAGGCCTCCGAGGATGCGTATGTGCCATGTCCGCTCAAGATTCTCTCTCTCACTGCCATCGAGCCAATGCTCACCCATAGTGACCCCCTGGGGGGGGGCTCTGAGACTGTTGATGGAGTAGAAAGCCCAGTCTTTCTCCCTCAAAGCTGCTGCTGGTTTTGAACTGCCCACCATGAGTATCGCAGCCCAGCACATAGCCACAACACCTCCAGGGCTGCCACACTCAAAATGCAAGTACAGGTGTGTTTCCTTGTTGGAAAGTGGCTCTTTTGTTACATTAATGAGATCATGTTAGTGTAAGAGGTACGTTTAGTCCATCTCTCTAAAGATATAAAAGGAGCAGTGAAGCAAGCAAGAAAGAAGAGAAATTCCAACCCTCCAGTGTAGAAACTCAAAAGAGACCAAGAATCTCTTCCAGGACCAACAGAAGAGCTTCCCCTCTCATGTCAGCATCCTAATCTTCACTCAGCGTCTAGACCCCTGGACTCTGTGATGCACTGGTCTCACCATGTTGAAAACATCTTCAACACACTTTACTTCCATGCAGTATTAACAATATTGTTCCATAATGTCTACAATCTTTTGGATCTCTTTCCTTCAGAATGGGCTAGATATGGCTTCTTTAAGTGCAGTCATTTGTCCAAGTACCTGTCTTACAAACATCTCTTACAAACACACCAGTGAGTGCTTCCCTGGGTGCCTACATTGGTCCAAACATCTCAATCATATTCCATCAGTTCTTGGACACTGGCTTTTTGCCAGTGTCTTCAGTGCCGCTTGTACTTCCACTTTCAGAACTATTGGGGCTGTTTCCTGAAATGATTGAGCATCCAGCATTACTATGTGTCCTGGGTATGTCTTCTGTCTCCCTTCCTTTTAAAAGAATAATTTGCTATGTTTTTGCTGAAAACTTACATACCACATTTCATTCCCTTTTTACAATTTTGCATAAGTTCCTCACTGGCATTGACTCCTGTTTCCCTGCATCAATCTTCGTCATTCTCTCCTGATTGTTCCATTGCATACTATGGGGGGTGTGTTGGTGTTGTGGTTGTTGTTGGGAATGGACACAGCAACATACACATCACATCAACAGTTTCTACATGTACAATGCCGTGACCTTGACTACACTCTTGGAATTGTACCACATTCTCACCCTCCTGGCCTGGGTTGTTCCTCCCTTATTGATGCGTTGCTCCCTAAGATTCCCATCAAAACTTTAGAGTTGCTGTTGTCAAGTTGATCCCATTTAGCTCTTAAAAGAATGCTCAAGGCAGATTTTTTTTCCTCACCAAACTTGTAACAATGGAATATTGTTTGCTTTTAAAAAGATATCAGGGGATGTTTTGGAGTTGAAGATTAAAGATTATTTTTTTGTAATAGTTTCAGGGGTTTGTTCACCAGTCATTGCTTTGCTTCAAGAAGTCTAATGTCCATTTTCCTCTGTCTTTGATCAGGTTTCTGCTATCAGATCTTTGATCAAAATCTTCAGTACTGGTAGCCAGGTACCATCCAGTTCTGGTCCCATGCCCAAAAGATGGAGGTCCAGAGGGACAATTGATTACACATCCCATAACACTTTCCCATTCCTGACTCTCCTTCCTCTATTAAGCTAAATGAATACAGACCAATTGTTGGTGACTTGTGACTTTTTAAGACCCCAGACACTAGTCAACAAATGAAGTGACACTAAATGTATTATTAGACCAAATAACTTGGAGGTCCCATGAACCATGACTATAAGCCTCCAAACCAAGAAATCAAATCCTAATTGTTTTTGTTTGCAAGCATCCTCAGTGCTTTCTCTCTCTCTCTCTCTCTCTCTCTCTCTCTCTCTCTCTCTCTCTCTCTCTCTCTCCATTATTGCAAATATACTTATCACACAACTTTTCCACCTCAACATTTTACAGTTGTAAAACTTATTGACAGTGATTAAAATAATTGTTTGCTCAAACTTACCCTCCATCTATGTGGACTGTTAACTCTCAATTTTCCCCTTCTTGCCCGACCTTGCTAACCACTAGTAAACTTTGTTCTTCTATATGTTTACCTTTTATCTTTTTATAGAAATGTGATTGAACAGTATTTTCCCTTTTGTGGTGGACTTCTTTGGCTCAGCATAGTTTTCAGCTTTCTCCATACTATAGCATGTAGCAAGGCTTCCTTTCACCTAGTGGTTGAGTAAAGCTCCTTTGTATGCATGGACCACATTTGATAATCCATTCAACTTCACTTGGGCTGTTCCTACCTTTCAATTGTGACTAATGCTCTTATGAACGTTGGTGTAAAATTCTTTTTTGAGTGTCTGTCTTCTAGTCTTTCTAGAAATTCCACCTAATAGTGGAATTTCTTGGTCACATAGCAAGATCTGTTTTGTTTCTTTCTCTTTTTGAGAAAAGGAACTATGTTTTCACAATTAGCTATAGCTGTTTACATTCTCCTTAACTCTGGGTAGAACCCCTGGTAGTGTAGTGTCATGTGTTAGACTGCAATTAAATGCTTGGCCTTTCAAGCCCACTAGCAGCTCCATGGGAGAAAGACATGGTTTCTACTCCTATAAACAGTTACAGTCTCAGGAGAAACCAATTGTAATGCTCTACACATAACCACACCCCCTCTCCAGGGGAATGAACAAAAGAAAATATGGGGGAAGGGAGACAGCAGTCTGTGTGAGATATGAACATAATAACAATGTGTAATCTACCAAGGGGTTGGGGTGGGGGAGGGGGTGAGGAAGAAAAAGAGGAGCTGATAAAAAGGGCTCAACAGAAAGTTAATGTCTAGAAAAGAATGAAAGTAACATAAACATTTTCCTGATGCAAGCAATGTATGGATTGTGACGAGAGTTGTAAGAGTCCCCAATAAAAGGATCTTTTAATTAAAAGGAAGAAAGGAAGAACCCCACAAGGCAGTGGCTGTGGTTGGCATGAACTCCATAAGCAGTGAGTGAGAGGTATGAACTATACATGTTCCCTGCCATCCTTGCCAACACTTTTTCACTTTCTGGGCTATTTTTCTTTTGGGGCTTTTTGAAAATTAGCCCTCTTAACTGATAACCAGGGGTTCAAGTAGAAAGAAAATGTTTGAAAATTATGATGGTATTCAATGTTCAAATGTGCTAGACCAATGGATGGATCTATGACTGTTAAGAGTCAGACGAGTCCCTAATAAAATGATTTTAAAAAATAGTTCTCTTGATAGGAGTTAGCAAAATATATTTACATACCTCTGATGACTCTGAGCACTTTTTCATGTGTTTGGCAATCATTTTAATATCTTTTTTGGTAGAATGTCTATTCAAGTCCTTTGCACATTTTTTATAATTATTTTTTATTTTGTCTTTGGCTGTTAAATTATCAAAGTTATATATATATATGCACATATATGTCATTAGATTATTTTTTAGATATATGGTTTCTGAAGATATTTTTACAGTTGGCCGTTTGTCTTTTCTTTTGGTACAAGCTTTGGACAAGCAAAAGTTTTTCATTTTTATGAGATCCCATTCATATATTGTGTCTGCTGCTGTTAGCATTTATCTTATTATATTAGCTAATTTATAGTCTTTCCCTCTTCTTTTGATGCTTGTGCCATTAAATATTCTGATTCCCATATACTAAAATTGCACCTTGAGGCTTGATTTCTCCCCCCAGTTTTTGAGAAGTGTTTTATGTGTTCAAAAATGTTTCTAGTGGCATAGTAGTAGGACAGGGCAGATACTCAAGATTCTGAAAAGAGTATGGAATGCAGGCTATCAAAAGACTACTAGAAAGACACTCATCTTGGATTTATTGGCTATGCAAAGACATTTAGCTATGGTATTTTAATAAATTACGAATAACATTTCAAAGAATGGTAATTCCAAGACCCTTCATCATGCATAGGCAGAAACTATACATAAACTAAGAGATGGCTTTTCAAACAGAGCCAAAGACCACTGCATGATTTAATCCTTTTCCCACACTTATTCCATCTTTATGCTGAGACCATGATCTGAGGGGTTGGAATCTGAAGAAATTTATGGGAAATTCCATTATCTTTTGATTTCATTTTCCCATGGACTTTCTGAAGCTGCACTCGCATATGAAGGACATAGCATGAGGATGAGAGGAAGTCTTCAAGCAAAGTTTGAACAGTGATGAACTCTTGCTTGCTCAGAGTGAAAAGGACCTGAAGAACTTACTGAGGAAGATTAAAAAGCACAGACTTTGGTTTGGAGAGGATCCCTGGTATTGTCGTGGTTACATCTCGGACTGTGACCTGAAGAAAAATCCTCACAACCAGACCAATAAGCAACATCATGATAAATGGGAAGAAAGTCTGAAGTTGTCAAAGATTTCATTTTCTTTTCATCCACAATCAATACCCAGGGAAGTAGTCGTCAAGAAATCCAATGATATACCGCATCAGGCAACTCTATTGCAGAAGGCCTTTTTATAGGTTTACAAAGCAAAGATGTCACTAGCTAAACCTTGCCCAAGCCACGGTCTTTTCAATCATAGACCTGGGTAAACTCGACAATAAGTAGGGAAGTCAAAAAGAATTGATGTCTTTGAATGATGGCATTGGCATCGCCTATGGACTGCCGGGAGAATGAACAGATCTCACCTGGAAGAAGTATAACCAAAATGCTCTTTAGAAGCAGGAGGACCAAGACTTATACAGTATCAGGAGGACCTAGCCCCTGAAGAATGATATCATAATGGTCAAAGTATGGGCTCAACCAAAGAAGGATCCTTTCGATGAGATAGGATGACATCATGCCTATGACAATGGACTCAAACACAGCAACATTTATGGGTCTGACCCCGTACCAGACGATGTTTCCTTCTGAGGGACGTAGAGCCCCTGTGAGTCACAATTAACTCAACAACTCCTAACAGGAACAATAAACACAGTTAGAAAAGGCATTTCTAATTTGTAGTCTTCGACTGTAGATCTGGAGGACACAGTTGATCTCCCCCAGGGGAACACTGGACCCAATGGAAGCTCTTTCTGCTTTGGCTGAAGAATGCCCTCCAGACACAGCCATGGCCCCAGACACTATATTGAAAAGGAAGAAAAACCAACAAGAGGCCAGCAGCTCCCCTAAAGGCTATTTTCCATCTATGTCTTCTCTATCTTTGCTTGATATCTTTGCTACAGATTATAAGTATCTAGATAGGTATACTTCAAAAATACTGCAAACATTGAAACTTGAAAAAGTAACTCTTCCAGTTTCCTAGTATGTTAGCCCCAAGAAGAAAAGATTTTATGGGCATGAGGAGTGGTAGAAACCCACCCCAGCCTTTCTGGTAAGTATCATGGGAAGATCAGGACATCACACTGCAGAATGGCAGACTCTCTGAAAGGGGGAGGAGTATCACAGAACACCAATAACAGTAATAAAGACACCACCCACACTACTTGCCATTGTTCCACTGGTTCCTGGTGAGTTGTGTGTCAGAGTGGGCCTGAACTCCATAGGGTTTTCAGTGGTGGAGGCTTCTTGGGAAACACCCTTGGGAGAAGGGGAACCTCCAGCATCCAGTTAACCAAGTCAGCAGTCAGCCTGTCAACCATATGCATTATTCAGGACTCACTGGGTTGACCTCATGCTTCGTAGTCTCTCTGAGGCCCCGAGGGTCTGGCAACCTCTCAGGCCTGACTTTGATTAGGACTCATGCCCAAATCACTCCCAGCCCTTCCCCGAGATGGTCAAGGGCCTCATTGTCCAATAATGAGGGGGTTTGACTTTGGGCTCTCAGTCTAATAGGAGCAAGAGGATTAAAGATGCAAAAATAAAAAGCTACTGTTTCATCCAGGACCTGGTCTGTCTAGATGCATGTGTGTTGAAATGGGAAGTAGAAAGGAGATTGCCTTGTTTTGTAGCAAAGGCAAAAGTGTTCACACACTCATGGTTACATTTGGGGAGCCCTTGGTATAATTAACATAAATAGATAAGAATTAAAGAAATCAAGAAAGAACAAAAACACATGCTTAGATCTACACAGAATTAAGCCTACCAACTACAGATGTTGGGCACACAGCGCTACTTCTCTGAGCCTCCTAACCATCACAAATGAATGGCTTTGTTAAGCATCACGTACAATCGTCTGTGAACGTCCCTTGCACAATAGCTTTCTGTCAAAAGGAAATATCCCTTGAGGAATTCTACTGGGGGCAAATCAATAAACTATTAACATCTCTAAACAGGTCTGTTTTATATTTACTTTGTGGTGTGTGTATGTGTATTTTAATAATAATAATAATAATTTATATGTATGCATTTGCCCTCTCTCACTGCCATTGAGTCAATGCTGAACCATAGTGATCCCTGTAGGTTTCTGAGACTATAATTGTTTCTGGGGGTAGAAATCCCAGTTCATTTTCTCCCCATGGAACTGTTGATGGTTTCGAACTGCGACTACATGGATTTCAATCCCAATCACAGCCGCCAGGGCTCCTATACTTGCCCTCTATATATTGAGAAAATACAAGAATCTAGGGATCCTTCCCTAAGAGCACATATTGGAAACTACACATGAGGAGTAATGAAGTCTCGCCTCCCACCACACCCACCCATCTTGCCTTTCCTAACCAGGCCCCTTTGAGAGCTTCATAACTTCGGTAACAAATGTATGTCATCTTCCAAGAAATCAGAGGACCCTTTGGCTCCCTTCCTTCCCATGTTCATGTTCCCAGAATCACAAACCAGACATGGCCCAGGATGGATAACATGCCAGGCTTTCTGCAGGGTGGAGGTTAGCAGTGCCAGCAAATTATATCAACCCACACCATCACACTTGTCCATAGTGACTGGGCTGTTGTCAATTACATCAAGCTATAAAGGCTTATATCTCTCCATCAGAACATAATCAAGGCTTTCAACTCTATTCAGGAGTTGAAGCAAACACATTCTATAATCTATATGGTCCGACACTTTGTTATAGGTTGAAATGTAGGTTGACATCCTACTTGCTATTTCTGTGACTTTTACACTATTTGGAAATGGGTTCTTTGTTGTGCTGAGGAGGCTGGACCAATGTACGTGTGTCCCTTGTTTAAGGATGTTAACGAATACAGTGGGTATAAAGGCAGAAAAGGAGAAAATAAAAGAAAAGCAAGAAGCCCATATTCAATGCTGTCCAAACAATCCTGAGTCGTGCTTAGTTGACTGCTCACAGGGTAGAACTGAAGCCACTGGTTTTGTTGGTGGTCATTTACATGGACTCCTCCACCAGGCCTGTTTCCATGGAGCCCTGGAGCTGCTCAGTGTGTGTAAACCACCAACTCTTGCATTAGCAGAGGAGTCCAACTATTGATACCATCCACAGTCTAGACACTGACACTCACAAGCACACCTGGGGCAAGTAGATGCCACATGAAGATGGCCACTCGAATCTGTCATAGACCAAAGACCTCCCACTAGAGCCAGACCTCTAGCCTCCTGAACTCTGAGACTACAAACGTCTGGTCTTTAAAGCCACTCCCCTGTGCTTTCTTTTAGAACAGCTCAAGGAAAGAAGGCATCCCCTTTGCTTTTGTTAAGAGCAAAGGCGTCTTTAAGGACTGTAGGACTTTGACCTGTGTGCTCCAGAGTTCAGGGATCACAGCATCTCACCCCCAATCCCCACTTCAGATCCTCTCATGAAGGCAGGTTTGGATAGGACCAACAACCAGAGACGGGACAGCAGCACAATCATCAGGGAAGGCAGAGGTGCTGGCAAGTGACTGAGATGCTGATGAGGAAGCGACACGCAGCCCCCGACAGGTGGGCGCTGGGTCCTGAGCCCAGCTTAGTGTTCTGTTGGACGTCACCAGCAGGCACGATCGGTCTTGGACCATGATCTTGGATCAGGGTGATAACAAGATCCGACCATAATCGGGAATGAATAGAACATGAATAGAATGTGAACATTACCCAAACTAGAAAAATGACGAACTATCCTCCACCTTGGCTAAGAGACTGCTGCTTCTTTATCAATCACCATTTGAGGTTCAATCGACCTCTCTATATAAACTCAACCTAACCCAGACTCTCTCTCATGAAGTCAACGACTCTGATTCAGTGATCTAATAGGAAGGGCTGGAACTGCTTCAGGAATAGAATGCCTCACCTTTCTCGCATAGGGTATCTAGTGAGTTCAAGCTGTTTATCTTGCTATTAACAGTCCAGTGCTTTACATCGCCAGCCCTTCTTCCTTCTAAAGACAACTTGTTAAGACAGTAAGTAACTTATTAAGACATCACTACCAGGCCTGCGCACTCTTATCTAGGCTCACCCCCTTTTCTGACAGCCTATCAGGACCCCTGGTGGTG
>PVJH01024290.1:0-33326 GCA_004026705.1 Nesogale talazaci | reverse complement strand
GCCCTGCTGGACATCTTAGCCCAGTCACTCCCTGCAGACGGTGCTGCTTCTCTCCAGCTGCCCAGCCCTATTATGGGGGCTCCAGAGGCCCTTTGACCCCGGGAACCTGGGGACTAGAGGCTGGCCTCTTCCAGGCTGAGGAATGGCTGGCGGATCTCTCCGGCTGCTTGGAAAAATAGGAGAGAGGAGGCACTTTAGTTCAGGCCGGGGCAGGCAGATTCGAGGCCTAGGGAGCCAGCCCCTGCTACTCTCCCAGGTTCCTGCCTGAGCCACAGGGCAGCCCTACTGTGTGCTCTGGTTACTGTACCATGTAGAGAGAAGCCAAAAGGCCTCTCCAGACTCCTCTTTCCTGAAACCCTCTCTCTGCCCTGACATGTGTAACCTGAATCAGCACATAAGCGGTGTGGCAGAGAAAAGGCCTCTCAGTGGTGTTGGTGGACTATTAGCTGACAGGTGGAAGCCCCTAACCACTCTCAGGAGCAGGATGAGCTACTCTGCTCCTCTAAAGAGTACAGCCTTGGAAACCCCACGAGACAGTTCTCCTCTGCCCACATGGGTCCCTGTGAGCAGAACTGACTCAATGGCTGTGGCGTCCATGGGGATGGGAGAGAACAGCGTACATACCTTGCTGAAAAATAAAGCGACCAGCATCCTGAAACACTAAGAGCAGGGATTGGAATCTCAGACACCCTGAGCAAAGTTACCCGGTTACTCTCCACTCGCTGGGCTTCGGATTCCTCAGCTGTAAAAGGGGGCTCACAAGACCTCCACTTCCTTGGGCTATGACTAGAAAATGGGATGACTCGTGTGCAGCGCTTAAAAGACTTACCGGTCAACTAATCAGATCCCCATACAGAACAAATCTCGAGTACCTCCCCACGAGTTTAATGTAAATCCAAGGAGCTGTGTGTGCAAGTGTGCCCCTCTTTATGAATCACACACTATGGGAGCCTATCGGGTTAGCAGTTTGCTGGTTCAAACCACTCAGGGACTCCAGAGAGAGGCCTCAGTCACAATGATCTGTTGGGTGCTGTTGATTTCAGGCTAATGCACAACAACCCTGTGCACCCCGACTGAAGCATGGCACTGCCCTTACGATCATGGCTATCGTTGGGCCTATTCCTGCAGCCACTATGTGGGATGCAGAAGGGTTTTCCTCCAGGTTATATCCCAAATATATGATGCTGAATCAAACACATATTCAGTGACTGTACCCTCGGAGATCAGCTGCTCCGAGGTGTTCTCCCTGAGGGTTATTGGCCATCCAGAACAATCAGATTCTGTGCTCTGTCCCACCCTAAGGAGGGTCCAGTACCTTCTGATAAAGATAGTGGATTGTTTCCACGAAGGAGAGCCCAGAGACAAGGTCAAGTCAACTCAAGGAGGACCAAGGTTAGGCTGCCATCTTGAATCTAGGTTCCACCCCCTCCCTCGCTTTCAATTGCATGTACACCTCTAGCTTGCCCCCCTCTGACTGATGTAAGCCTCTTGTATAATCCCTTCCCATTATGATGTAATCAGGGGGAAATATATTCTTGCTCTCTCTGCACAGACCTGAATGTTGAGATCATGGCCATCGTGGGTGGGGGGTGGGGGGTGGGGTGGGGGCGGGGGGAAAGAGCAACTGCAACTGCCCTTTGGATTCGTTTGATTGTGGGGGCTGGTCCTTCACACCACTGGGTCAATTCACCTCATTGAGGGTCTTCTTTTTCAATGACCCTCTGCTCTGCTACGCATGAGGCTCTTCTCTAAGGATTGACACCACCTGACAACAGGCCCAGAGTACCTAAGACAAAGTTTTGTTATCTTTGCTTCTAAGGCTCATTCAGGCTGAACCTTTTTCAAGACAGATGTGTTTGTTTTTTCGGGAACTCTACCATACAGTCAATAGTCTTGGGCAACACCATAGTTGAAAGAGAAAGCATCAATTCCTTTTCACACTTCCTTCTTAATGTCCAAATCTCACCTGCCTAACATGCACCTCCTTCATTCTCAAAGTGACATATTTGCTCTTTCACACTTTAAAGACAGAATTGGCCATCAGGTTTGCCCAATGCAATACAGCACTTGGTATTTTGACTGTTATTCCCATAGGCTGGACATTGATTGTGAATCCAACTGAAATGAAAGCCTTGGCAATTTCACACTTTTCTGTTTATTACAACGCTGCTTATTGATGCAATTGTGAGGGTTTTGGTTTTCTTTATGTTGAGGTGTGATCTATACTGAAGACTTTGATCACCATCAGTAATTGCTTTAACTCCTCTTCACTTTCAACCAGTAAGATGATATCATGCACATATCACAGGTAGTTAATGAGTCTTCTCCCAAACCGGATGCTGCATTCTTTTTCCACATAATCCTTCTTGTTGGATTATCTTTTCTCAGAAAAGCCATTGTGATGGGATAATGTGTATATACCTTTCATGAAGACTTGGGCAACCTGCTTTATTGTTTACGAAATTAGAACATTTCCAGATAATCCAAAATTAAAGGGATTTATGAAAAACAGACAATCTTTCCAAGAACACTAAAGGGAGTTATTTTGACAGAAAACCAGTAACAGCAGGCAACTATCTGAAATTAACATACAAGACAGCACTTTCTAGAAGTTCAAAGTCAAACAAAGAAGCCCTGGTCGTGTAGTGTGTACTTGTTGGGCTGTGATCTGAAGGTCAGCAGTTCAAAACCACCATCCACTCCTCAGATGAAAGGTGGGACTTTGTTTTTTTTTGGGGGGGGGGCATCACTGCCCTCTGGTGGTGGGAGTAGGAGACCCAGCCTTTGCTCCTTTGGAGCCCGCTGCTGGAATTGAACCTCCGTCCCAGTGGGCCGCAGTCCCGCGCACAACCACTATGCCACCGGGGCTCAGCACGGAACTTTGTACTTCCATAAAGAGTTACAGTCTCAGAAACTCACAGGTGCACTTCTACCCTGTCCTGTAAGGTTGCTAGCATCAGCATCAGCTCAATGGCCGTGAGAAAGGAAAACAAGCCTATAAGATTGGCGACAGAGAACCAGGTGACAATCTCTAATGAAGACCAGTGCACGGTAAATAGAAGGATGTGTGTACTTGAAACGAAAAGGAAGGCATGTTGCTTTCGAGATAAAAGAGACTTCCTTTAAAATGGGATGGGATTATTAAATTAAAGGTTAATGCAAAGAAAACGAACAAGCCTCATCAAAATTTAGAATGGGCGATGTCACAGCAGAATCAACAGATGTGAAAAGGAAAATGACAAAGTTCTCCGGAGGACTGTACTTTAAAAGCTTTGCAAATAGAGAAGTAATGGACGAATGTCTAGAAACATACCCTGAGCTGAACCAAACTCACAACCACCGTGTCCATTCCAACTCTCAGAGACCCTAGAGGGCAGGGGAGGACTATCCTTGTGGGTGTCTAAGCTGTTCGCTCTCTGAGAGTCAAAAAACCTCATCTTTTTCCCGTTTCTCCCACAGCTGGAGGTTTTGAACTTCTAACTTTATGGTTCGTAGCCCAACCTTTAACCCCCCGTACCACCAGGCCTCCTGAGAAATACTCTCCCTCCCTATATTAACACAGATGGAAGTGGAAAATTGGAACACGCCCTTAAGAAAAGAAGAAGTTGATCTGGTTATTTTAAAACTCCCAACAACAAAAACCAAGCTCAAATGACTTCACTAGTGAGTTCTATTCTACCATGCAGAGAAGAGCTGACACCAATTCTACTCAAACTTTCTGAAAATATAGAAAATGCATCATGACCAAGCGGGATCCATCCTAGGTGTGCAAGGATGATTCAACATTAGAAAAACAAGATAATGTGCCACAAAATATTACAAAGAAAAAGAGTCACATGATGCTATCAGTTGATGCAGAAAAGATTTGACAAAATTCAAAATCTGTGTCTTGTTAAAATACTCAACAAAAGGCTGAGCCCCGGTGGCGTAGTGGTTGTGCGCTGGACTGTGGCCCACTGGGATGGAGGTTCGATTCCAGCTCCACGGAGCAAAGGCTGGGCCTCCTACTCCCACCACCTGAGGGCAGTGATGCCAAAACAAACAAACAAACAAACAAACAAACAAAATACTCAACAAAATAGGGACTATGGGGACGTTTCTCAGCATAATGAAGAATATATAAACAATACCATTGGTCAATACTACTCTAAATGGAGAGAAATTGAACACATTCTCCAGGTGAATACAACCAGACAAGGAAGTTCTTTATCACCACTCCTATTCAGTTCTATAAAGGAAGTCTCAGTCAGAGCTATCAAGCAAGAAAGGAAAATTAAAGGCAACCAAGTTGGCAAAGAAGAAGAAAAATAGTTTCTATTTGCAGATGATATGAAGCTATACAGAGAAAACTCCAAGACTTAGAAAGAAAGTTATTGGAATTAATTGGAAGTCTCAGCAAAGTGGCAGAGTACAAGATGAACATACAAAAGTAATTTGGATTCCTTTATCTTAACAAGGAGAGTTCTGAAGAAGAAATCGAGGGGGGGGGGGGAAGCTACCTGAAGCATGAAACATTTACAAATAAACTTCACAGAGAGATTTAGAAAACAAAACACTACTATAAGATAGCTACATAAATGGAAGACTACACCATGTTCATGAATGGAAAGACTTAACATTATGAAAAAGTCATTAGTACCCAAAGCGATCCACAGTGTAATGCAATCCACATCCTTATTCCAACATAAAGTTTAAAGAGATCAAAAAAATTAATAACCAACTTTATACAGACCCAGATTTAGCAAAACAATACAAAGAACAAAGTAGGAGTCTCTCACTTCCCAATCTGAAACTCTATTAAATCGTTTTGGTAGTCAGGACAATCTGGTACTGATCCAATGAGAGATACTTTAAATAGAACAAGAATGGAAAACTCAGAGAAAATCCACCCACCTACAGACAGGAAGTACAGTATATGGGGAAGAGATAGTAAAGCATGTGATTTTCTGATTCAAAATGGACAACAATCTAGAGACACACTAAATGATTCTGGCAAAATTGAATTGCTGTCTTTGGAAGTCACCTCTTATCTGTCAGTTTGTCATACTCTGATGGCTTGTGTGTTGCTGTGATACTGGAAATTATGTCAACTAAGAGGAATGACAAGGCATTCATTATCAATAAAAGACCTTGCAAAATCAATAGTGAAGTATAATGTTGTTTGTGAACCAATGATATCTCTGCTTCAATTGATTGAAGGAAATTCAATCAATACAACTATTATTTAGATTTGCCCACCAACCACAAAAACTAGTGATGAAGAATGAAAGGATTCTATCAATGACTTCAGTCAGAAATTGATTAAACGTACAATCAAGATGCATTGATGATTATTGGATATTGGAATGCAATATTGGGAATAAAGAGAAGGGGGCAGTAGGTGGAAAATACAGACTGAGTGATAGAAGTGAAGCATGAGATCATATGATAGGATTTTGCAAAAAAAAAAAAAGACTTTTTATTTGTTTGCTTTTGGGGGGCATCACCGCCCTCTGATGGTGGGAGTAGGAAGCCCAGTCTTGCTCCTGGAGAGCTGCTGCTGGATTTGAACCTCCAAACCAGTGGGCCACAGTCCCACGCACAACCACGATGCCACCGGGGCTCAGCCCAACAACGACCTCTTTATAGCAAATACTTTTTTCAACAACACAAAAGACAACGAACTATATACACGGGCAAATCCAGAAATCTACATCTTTGGGAAGAGATGCTAAAGAAGCTTAGTGTCCAAGCTAAAACGAGGCTGGGGGCCGATTGTGCAACATTCCCCCAATTGCTCTTGTTTAAATTCAGATTAAAGCTGAAGAAAATTAAAACAAGCCCACAAGAGCCCAAACACAACTTTGAGTCTATCCCACGTGAGTTTTGAGGACATCTCACGAACAGATTGGACACATTAAACACTAGTGACAGAAGACCTGATGAGTTGTGGGAGGGCATCAGAACTTCATTCATCAAGAAAGTCAAGGGTTATTAAAAGACAGGAAAGAAAGAAAAGATCAGAATGGATGTCTGAAGAGGCTCCGCCATTTGCTCTTAATTGTAGTTAAAGCAAATGGAAGAAATTGTGCTGTCAAAGAGCTGAGCAGGACATTTCAAAGGGCAGCTCAAGAAGCCAAGTACTATAATGAAATGTACAGAAGTCTGGAGTTAGAAAACCCAAAGGGAGCATGCTCAGCATATCTCAAACGGAAAGAACTCACGACACAATTCAAGCCTTGAGTTGCAGTCTTGACTCTCTAGGCAGCATATCGAATGATGTAAAGGAGCCTCAACAGAAGGTGGAGCGAATGCAGCGGGTCACTGTACCTAAGAGAAGGAGCCCTTTTCCCACCACTTCGTGAGGTAGTGTATGAACAAGAACCAGTGATGCTGATGATGGAAGAGGGTCAAGATGAACTGAGAGTGTCCGCCAGAAACAAGGCTCCAGGAATCGATGGACCACCAATTGAAATGCTCCAGAAAGCTGATGAAGCGCTAGAAGCACTCACTTGTCCATACCAGGAAATTTTTAAGACAGCTACTTGACCAACTGACTGGAAGAGCATTCCAAAGCAAGGTGATCCAACAGAATGGTCAAATTGTAGAGCAATATCATTAATGTCACATGCAAGTAAAATTTTGCTAGATACCACCCCACAATGGTTGCAGCAGTCCATTGACAGGGGCTCAGAGTGGTTTCATAAGAGGATGTGGACAAGGGGCATCATGGTTGATGCCAGACAGTTTGGCTGAAAGCACAGAACAGCAGAAAGATGCCTACTCGTGTTTTATTGGCTATGCAGAGGCATTTGGTTTCCCAGAACATCTCACTATGCTCATGTAGAACTTGTAGAGCCGAGTGAATAGAATAAGGGCACACCGCATAGTTTAAAGTCAGGAAAGGTGTGTGTCAGGGTTGTATCCTCTCACCATACTTATTCAATCAGTATGCTAAGCAAATCATCAGAGAAACTAGCTAATATGAAGAAGAGTGTGGCATCAGAATTGAAGGAAGGCTTATTAACAAACAGAGATAACACAGATGACACGACTTTGCTTGTTGAAAGCGAGGCCCTATTTGAAATACTTGCTGATGAAGATCAAGGACTTCAGTCTTAAGTAAGAATTACAATTCAGTGTAAGAAAGACTAGAGCCTCACAACCAGACCACGTTGCCTTAGGTAAGGATTTGCTATGACTCAGGATTGACTTGTTGGCTTGACAAGGCCAAATAAGAACAACGACAATCTTGACTTTTCCTTTTTCATTCAGTCATAGAGTATGGATGTCTTTCTATACTTGCCCGAGCTCTGATCCTGGCTTTCTGGTCCCAGTATGTGTCTGTAGCTCCACTTGTTTAACTCAGGCATGAGACAGTTTTCCCTATTACTGTTTCCCAGCCAAGTAAACTTCTCACTGTGCCCCACACATAACACCCAGGATATCATTGGAAGAGACAACATGCACCGATTTCAGTACTCACATTTTATGACGACTGACTGCAGTCCCAGGGAAGCAAAAGTCAGGGGAAGAATAACAACAAGAGAGCAAACATAAGAGGCAGAGAATGCCAGCAATGGGGTACCGCACTGTGACCCCAACAGCTGATCTCTCATTGTTGCAAGACATCTTTAGTGAGACTTGATGAGTCTCTTGCCTCTCCAAACTGGGCAGTGAAGGAAAGGAGAATTTATCTCCTGGCCGATCAACTGATCCAAGTTTACTCACACAGGATAATCCTCTGTCCTATGCTGCGCCACCTAGCCTGACAGCAGTCACCAGGAATGCCAACTCCCAAGACAGCAGTGGGAGCTTCTGGAGCAGAGTTACAGCATGCTGAGTGAAGCAGGAAGCAGGCACCTGTGAGCAGTGGCCCCTGCTCATCCACCTGTAGGTTGCAGCCTCCACGGCCCAGTAGAGTAAGATGACTGAAATGTGTGTAGGGGAGGCAGGGGGGAGACTGCTGTCCAGTCTTGGCCAGAGGGACCAGAAGCAACATCACAGTGAGCTCCTTGGTCCTTAGCCAGGGCAACACTCTTCCCAAGGCCATGGGACCAATACAAGACAGGAGGCATGCCAAATGTACCAATCTGGGTTGACACAGAAACCAAGCCTGGAATCCTCTCCTCTATGCTCTTCACCTCCCCCAGATCATCAATACATCCAGGCATTCCTTCACGCATCCCTACGTGCCTGCCATACTCTTCTCACCTGCCAGAAGGAAGATCTGAGATCAACTCCAGGCCCATGTACCTGATGTGCATCTACCGCATGTAAATACATGGGGGCTTGTATGTTGTTATGACGCTGTAGCGCTTCCAGATAAAGCAACATAGGAAGAAACGACTGGCAATCTACCTCCAAAGTCAGCCATCAAATCTCATTACAGAACACTGTCCAGTCTGCAGCTGGGCCCAGAGATGGGTCCAGGCCCAGGGGGTCTCGTGTCCAGCTATGCATGGGTCAACCTGGGTTGGAAGCTCACTCAATGGTCACCAAGAAAGACAAGCATGTCCCAGGCCCCCATGCTATGCTTTTTGCCCACAAAAAGTGAGGGTTTCCCAACGTGATGGCTCACTGGTGAGAATATGCCTGGGCTTCAAGAGGGGCCATGGAAGGCACTGTGTGGATGGATGCCAAATTCAAAACAAGAGTTGCTGGAAAAACATGAAAAATGTATTTTTCTCTTGAGCCTTGACACAACAGTCCTGCTCCAAGAAGCCTTCCGAGGGGAGGCTCCTTCTGGCCCTAGCCTGTGACCCCTGACCTCATCATCCAAGATGGCGATGCTGTTTTGTGCAGCAAGATAGAAGAAGACATGAACCAGTGGCAAAGATACATTCTGGCTTTCTCTTAAGAAATCTTACTACAGGATTTTCCATGACATTTAGATATATATATGTATAGCTATCATTTTATTGGGAGCTCTTATAGATATGATAGCAATTCATACATCCCTTACATCAAGCCGACATACAAATGTTGACATCAACAATTTCTAAACATTATCTTTCTTCTTGATCCCTTTGATATCAGCTCCTCTTTTTTCCCCTCCTCCACCCTTCCACTCACTGGAACCCTAAAGGTGATATGTATTATTATTACTATTTATACATATCTTACACCACCCATTCTCTCCCTTCAACTACTATCCTGGTATTTGTCCCCTTTGAGGGGGTTATCCTTCCGTCATTGCTATCTGTTCCTCCTTCCTCTCCTGCTTCCCTTTTCCCTTCCCCTGCCCTCCTGGAATCATTACTCCTATTACTGATTCTGAGGGCTTGTGTCATTCCTCAATTCCATATATTGAAAATTCTCATCGATGTTGCTATCTGTACACCAGTCCAGAGGGATTGCCAAGGTAGGACTGAGATCGTAATAATGGAGAGAGGAGGGATTTAAAAACTAGAGGAGTGTTGTGTGTTTCATCCGCACGAAACAGACCCCGGATGCGTTTTCTCCCCTGTGCAGCATACATTTTTGCTTGCATTCCATTGGTCAGCATTCAGTCACTTGACTGCATCGAGCCAAAAAGGAGACAAGAGAATATAATCTTCCTCATGACCCTTGTCTTAAGGTCCTATCAACTGAGTTGTGGTTCATAGGGACCCTCTGCAAAGCAGAACAAGGCGCTGCTTCTTCCTGTACCGTCCTCACAAGAGTAGGTGTGCGTGAGCCCATTGTTGCAGCCCTCTTGTCAGTCCACCTCACGGAGGGGCTTTCTCTTGTGCCCTGACCCTGTACTTTCTTTCCCCCCCTTTACTTTACCAAGTGAGATGCCCTTCTCCAGGGACCACACTACCTCTAACACAAATGAGATAAAGTCTTGCCACCTCACGTCTACGTGGTACTTCTTTCAGGAACAGATTTTCTTATTCTTCTGGCTCCAAGAAATAAAAAGAACCCAGCTTCAGTCCATTTTGACTCCCAGAGGCCCCACAGAACAGAGTAGAACCTCCCCCCTGGGCGTGTGAGACTGCCACTCTTTCTCCCAAAGAACGGCTGGTGGCTTTGGCCTTGTTGGCCTTGTCACGCTCAGCCTCCTTCTCAACCACTAGGCCACCGGGGTAGCCGGCCATGGCGCAGCCGGGGTTCTTCGGCAATGCCGTGATTCCACAGTGTCCATTCACCAGTCTTCGTGGTTCACGTAACAGGCTGAAAGTTCCGTTGCTCTGAGAGAAGAAAAGACCCCCAGGGGTCCCTGTCGCTAGGCACCATGCAAGGAAGTGAGGCGGGCGGTCCCCTGACTGGGACGGTCTGCAGGTGATGACAGCTGAGATGTATCTTACACAACAAGTGGGAGCTGGCCATTCACGGAAGAGGCAGAGGGACACTCCAGGCAGAGAGGACCGTGTGTGTGTGTGTGTGTGTGTGCGCACACGCGCGCACCTGTGTTGAGGTGGAGTTGTCAAGAACAGAGACTGGAGAGATGGGCGGGTCATGTGCCTTGTAAATCTCAACCAGGACTCCTGGTCTCACCCAGAAGCGCAAGGGGAGGGTGCCCCTGAGATGCTTAGGAAGCCACACCGGTGAGAGGAGGGGCTGCGGGGAGGAAGCGAGGGGAATGGAGAGGAGGAAACCCCCGGACAGAATGATGGTTGGGGGGAGAAGGCCTAGGTTGAAAGTGGGAGGGGGTGGATGGCATTCTTTCTGATTGAGTGTGAAGCAGTCGTCTGGGGAATGGAGTGAGCAACTGAGGTCAGAGAGTGAGTGTGGGAGGTGGAGCAGGGCTGAATAACGAACACATCTGGATGTGGCTATGGAAAGTTATGGAGTCACTGCAGCAGGCCTGGAACTTCCAGTTGCTCTGCGGGGTTAAGGCTGCTGTTCCACCAGAGGAAAACATCTTTGGAAGCGAGTGCCTGAAGAACTGCTCTGCTCAAGAAATCATAGTTGGTCTCAAGGCGGCCATTGTCAGCCTAGCCATTGCTGGTCTCCTTGAACTGCTGGAGGTGGAGATAGGGTGGGGATAGCGGTCGGAATGTATGTGTGGCATCTGGGGACTCAGAGAGCTCACGTCCTGGATCTGGGCACCTGTCTCAGGGGAGATCCAGGACAAGAGCCACTGGGAAACCAGGCCACAGTCAAGAACTGTGGGTCAAGGTGCCGGTGGTTCTGGTCTGGGAGGGTTTGGTCGCTAGGAAACCAGGTGGCCGTCTGCCTGGTGGAAAGCTCCCTGGGTGAAGGGCCCGGTGCTGGGGCCATTCTCCTGGTGCCCTGGGGATAATAAGGACTTCAGAGAGGACAGCCCCGACTCAGGGCTGAAAGAGGCTTTAGTTCCTTGTTTGGCCGGCTTAAAAAAGGCAAACAGAAGCTTTTCTCCTTTGGGGATCAATGTGAATCCCAGAAAATCCCATTATTTCCCTTTGAGATCAGTGGCCTGCGCGAGAGGGCTTTCTCTTCCCCAAGGCAACAGCCCTGGCTGATCTCTGTGTGAGCACCCTCCCTCTGCAAGCCCAGCGGGGAGGGCGATGGAAACGGGGCACAGGTGAGTCCCAGGGTACAGTTTCTTCCTTCTTCCAGCTCCCAAGGAGCCTGTACTGCTGTCAAATGCCAGGGAGGCCCTTCTCCGGGAGCTACAGCCCCGCCCCCGGGGTCCCATAGCAAGTTCCAAGTTCATGAAACAAAGCCTCACTACCCTCCTCTGCACGTCTTCCCCCAGAGGGTGTTCATCCTTGCCAGGGTGCACGCTGCACTCAGTATTCTGGGCCCACGCCATCTCCGCCCTTCTATAGGCATTGTCCAGCATGCCCAGGAGGCCAGTGACCATCCCAGGGCTGGGGTCAGGTGCACCTTGCGTAAGTGACCAGATTTTAAATGGGATATCATTGACTGGGAAGAGGGGGGAGAGGGGGTTCTTGATTAAAAATTTGGTCTAGAGGCTAAGTCCCGGTGGTGTAGTGGTTGTGTGCGGGACTGCGGCCCACTGGCTTGGCGGTTCAAAGCCAGCAGCAAGCCTGGGCCTCCCACTCCTACCAGGGGGCAGTGATGCCCTCCCCCACCAAAAAAATATTTGGTCTATATGGGGCAACAAAAATGTTCATAGAGGGCTGAGCCCCGGTGGCGTAGTGGTTGTGCTTGGGACTGCGGCCCACTGGGACGGAGGTTCAATTCCAGCAGTGGGGCTGGGCCTCCTACTCCCACCACCAGAGAGCAGTGAGGCCCCCCGAAAAACAAAAAAAAAAAAAAAAAAAAGTTCACAGAACACAAAAGTAGTATTATCATATATTTATTTGATTTTAAAACCCCGCAGGACGCGAGACAAATTGTTAAAAAGCGGGACATCTGGTTACCTTACATTAGTCCTCGAAGGGGCACCACTGCTTGGGAACATTTTGGAGGGCTCTTGTCACCCGTTGTGCCCAATGCCATCCATCATATGATTTCCCGACAGTTGCTTCCATGAGCGTTCCTGGGGACCCCAAGCCGCATGCCATCCCTGAGAACCTGGGGCCTTCCTCTGGTTATCGTGTCGCTGTCTCCAAAGGAGATCCTGAGGCCCCCCCACCCCTCGCCCCCCAGCCTGGGACCAAAGGAGCCTCTGTGGGCAGATTTCCACGCTCTCCTCTTCCAGGATGCTACTCGGACCACCTCCTGTCACCCCTGCACCCTCAGACATTGGCGCTGGGGTCCCCTCTCAGTGGTGTCCCTGTAGGTGGGGTGTAGAACACGTTCCTGCCTTTGATGGCGACAGCTCTCACGGTGCCGAAGCTATCTATCCTTACTCTGCCTGTCGGACAGAGGAGGAGCTGAGGCAGGAGGAGGGGCCCCTGGTGACCCAAAGGCAGACTGGAGTGGTAGAGCCGGTGCTGGGGCACAGGGGAGTGGTTCAGGGGAGTAAGTAGCCTGTTTCAGGGGGAAAGGAGGAACCAGTGCTACACCCTTAGCTTTCTGGGATCTTGGGCTCGATGGGAAACCCCAGGGTAAGTTTCCTGAAGAGGAAAGTTCTGGCCGAAGCCAGAGAGGCTCTGACTGGCCACCGATGTCCAGACAAACTGGGCACAAAAATAAAGTGACCAGATGTCCCACTTTTGGCAGGACAGTCCCTATTTTAAACAATTTTTCCTATGTCCCGCGGTGTTTTTTTAAAAAGTCCTGATATTTGGAAAGAACGCACGACAAGCTAGGGAAGGGAATATACCCCCTCTACATCCCCCCCCAGCCCCCCAGTCAATGGTGTCTCACTTTCCCAATGCTAAAGTCTGGTCACTTTACAAACGAACTCACTGCTATCGAGTCCATGCTGATTCAGAATGACCCCATTGGACAAGGTAGAACTGCCCCCGGGGTTTCCAAGACCCGCTCTTTGTGGGCGTGGAAAGCCTTGCCTTTCTCCCGAGGAGCGACGAGGGGTTTTGAACGGCTGCCCTTGCAGGCCATTGCCTAGCCACGACACTCCCAGGACTCCTTAGCATCCAGACAGGGGCCCAGTAAATACCGTGTCCCTCCCCCTGCAGACGAGCAGGAGTACGACGTGAGTAGGTGGTGATTTCCGGCCACCTGTGTGTTCAGGGTGGATCTGAGCTCCTTGGGGCTGGCCTCTTGAGGGAGCCCGATGACCAGACCCCTCGTCCGCTGTGTCTTCCGGTGGGCTCGAACCACCCACCTTCAGACTCATGCGTGGCTGAATGCCAACTGTTTGTAGCACTCAGGGCCTGCTAACTTCCCAGGACATCCTGTTCCAAGTCTGTACCACAAACCACTCCATACTGGCATTTGCTGAGGGCTCAGGGATGGGAGGTTGGGGGGGGAAGGGGGCGGAGGGGGGCAGGGAAACAGCAGCCACCATTGAGAGGATCCCTTAAATACTTGCTGAGTGTTGGCCAGGCTCTGGGCCAGATGTCTTCTGGAAGGCATGGCCTCATGAACCCTCACCATTTGTCCAACAGGGAAATGGTGTCTTGCTTAAGAATAGGTGTGGTTGGAACGGGGCCCTGGTGTAGGCACTTTGATCCCCAGGGTCCTGCTGTGAACTCCTGCTGTCTCTTCTGCTACTGGAACATGTGTGGCCGGTGTCAGAAAAGGACCTGTTTCGGTCTGAGCCCCGGTGGCGTAAATGGTTGCGTGTGGGACTGCGGCCCGCAGGCTTGGCGGTTCAAATCCAGCGGTGGCTCTCAGGAGCAGCACTGGGTAGCGCCCACGACCACCAACCACCAGAGGCAGTGATGCCCACAAAATAAAAAAAAAAAAAAACCCACCAGAAAAAGACCTGTTTCTGGTGCAGTGATTTCCAATGAGTGGGTTGGGTGATGGGTTCTTTCCAGTGCACTGCTAGCCCCAGACCAAAGTGGAGGGGGTGGGGGTGGGGAATGGTGGAGCCCCCATTTGAATGTGGAGGCACTCAGTCCTTGGGACGCAGTCCGGGCTATAGAGAGGACTTTGGAGATTCCCTTCAATGAATAGAGAAAGGGAATCTTCATTAGCATTATAATAGTCTGCCGGGACTAGGTGCTCAGAGAGCACTTGAAAGCTGTTTGTTCTTTCAAGTGGGCTCCAAGTGCCTTGGCTTTCTGCCTCCAAGACTGTTGGGAGAGCCCATCTGGAGAGGGCACTGGGGTTTTCAGAAGCAGCATCCCAGGAGCTTTGCCTATCCTGGTGATGGGCCTTGGTCCTTCCCTCCTAAAGCAATTATTCCACCAGGAGCCTCCACCTCTCTACCTCTGGGGCTCCCTCCTCTGATCTGCTTAAAGGGGCCCTGCCCCTGCAGCCCCCCCTCCCTGCCCCAAGTTGGCCTCTGGGTGGGCTGATGCCAGATTTGTACTCAAACTTAGCCTGGGAGAAAGCATAGGGGCCAAGGGGGTGGGGTGAGGGGACCAGTGGCTAAGGGTCAAAAGTTAAGAGGGGTTAAGCCTCCACCTCAGAAGGTCACCCATCATTCCTGAGAGACGCATCTCACAGGTACTTTCCTGAAACCTAGAGCAGACGGAGCACCCGCAGGGAACACTCAGCAGATGGGAGGGGACTCTTGGTGGGGAGGCTCCAGGCTCCAGAGCAGCTCACTGGTGGGGTGGGGCTCAGGTGCCCACCTTTCCCATGGGGGGATGGCTGTGTAGGTGGGTAGACTTGGTCCTTTCTCAAGCTACCCCCAGGGTCTCTGTCCATCCTGGTCCTTCCAGGCATCCCTGATGTTGGGCGGTGAGCGAGACTTCGGCTAGACAGAATGGGTAAGAGACATTTGGGAGGTCCTGACCAGGACTCCTACGCATGGGAGTGGGGTGGGGGATGAGACGCGGTCTCCTTTCCTGAACATCTTGGTGACCAAGGTCTGCGATGTCACATTGAAGAGGGTGGGGCCTCTTCCCATTGCCTACCTTCCTTCCCTTTCCCAAGAGACAGCGTTGGTTTTGTTCAGAGGGGCCTGAGCCCACCAGGACCCTGACATGGGAGGGGTACAAGCTTGAAGGGGTGAGCTTGCTCCCTCACTGGCTCGGTCTGCGCTCTTCGGACTAGGCAGGGGATGCGCGGGTGGACCGCTCAGGTGATGGGCGGCAGCACGGTGTCTGCCAGCTGTCTGGCCCAGTGTGTCACCCAGCGTGGCTACATGGAGCATGGTCACATGGTGTGTTACAAAGTGTCTGTGCTTTTCGATGAGCAACCAGGGAGCAAGATGTGATGGGTGAGAAAAGGGAGGAAAGACAAGTGCCCGAGATTATCCTAGGGATCGAATTGTGTCCTCAAGAAAGGAAAAAAAAAATGTGTTGGAGCCCTTACCCCTCCACGTGTGCCTATAATGTGGTGCAATCAAGTTCCACAATGCTGTCCATTGTCTTGTTAATAAGACCACGCCATGCAAGGTGTGCTCTAAGCTTAGGCACATCTGAGCTATATGTTAAATCAAAACAAGATCAGAAAATGGAGATGAGCAAGCAATGATGTGGGGTGCTGTGTTGTGGGAGGGGATGCTTTGTGAGGGCCTTCCAGGAGCACCCTCAGCTGGGACTACAGAAACCGAGACAAGGGTCTCCCCCCAGAGCCCCAAAAGAAAGCTCTCCCCGAGTGCCGGTATTCTCATTTTGAGCCTCTATACTCCGACATTGTAAGACCATAAATTTTTGCTTGCCATGGCACCTGCTGGTGGTGTTTCTTTATTAAGGGCACTGGTCACCAAGACAAGGGGCTTGTTTCCACTCACAGAGAAGTGCCTCTCCTGGAGCTCAGGGTAAAGCCACAGGCTCCTCCAGGGCCACCTGTTCCATCTTGATGGGCCAGGGCAGGCAGCAGCCCTAAAGAGAGAGCAGATATGACACAGGGATGAGCAGGGGTTTATCATGGCCTCACAGCAAGGTTCTATGGCTAAGAGGAAGGAACGGAAGCTCCATTACGGTCTGCCAAATGTGCTGAGGTTCACTCACTTCTCTGTGTGAAAGGTTTTCCACAAAGAAACCAGGATAAGGATGACGCTTCTATGAGACCTTGCTCATGTGAAACTTGTACATGGATCAAGATGAAATGGGGAGAACGGAACAAGGGACTCCTGCATGGTTGAACATCACGAAAGAGGTGTGGAGGGGTTATACCCCTTCATCATACATATTCAGTCTGTACGCTGAGCATATCATCAGAGAAGCTGGCTTCTATGAGGAAGAATGTGCCACTAGAATTGGAGGAAGGGCTTATTAACAACCTGAGATAGTGGTTGCTGATGAAGCACTTGCTGATGAAGTCCAAGGATTGCAGCCTTCAGTCAGGATGACAGCTCAGTGACAGGAAGACCAAATTCCTCACAACTGGATGAACAGGTGTGATCGTGATAAAGTTGAAGCTGTCAAGGATTTTGTTTTACTTAGATCTGCACTCAATGCTCAGGAAAGCAGCAGTCCAGAGATCAAAAGACAGGGTGCTTTATGTTGCTCTCTGTCGAGCAAGGGTGCTCACACTTTTTCAGCATGTGAGCTATTTATGAAATGATCAAGGCGAAATGACCTACCAACTACAAAAATGCAAAACATTTATTTGTATATTTATTCCATTTAAAAAAAGTCTTTTTTTGGGGGGGCATCACGGCTCTCCGGCAGTGGGAGTAGAGGTCCAGCCCCACTGCTGGAACTGAATCTCCGTCCCAGTGGGCCGCAGTTCCGCGCACAACCACTACGCCACCGGGGCTCAGCCCCTATTTACTACATTTATTAATAAATGCACTGAGAATTCTTGTTTTTGTTTTTGTTTTTTGGGGGCATCACTGCCTCTGGTGGTCGTGGGCACTACCCAGTGCTGCTCCTGAGAACCGCCGCTGGATTTGAACCACCAAACCCGCGGGCCCCAGACCCACACTCAACCACTCAGGCCACCGGGGCCCAGCCAGAGAATTCTTTATATGTGCAATGGGCATTTATGCACCTCGCATAATCTTATGAGTCCATATCGCACAGCACAACACAATGAACTATGTACATTTTTGTCATCACTATGTCCCTTTTTGGTCACTTTTTGAGTTTACTCTGATGACTTGCACTGAATGGAATGAGTCAGGGATGCACAGTCTGGACAATAGTTGCTAACAGCCAGCCTCAAGTACATTTCCAAATGATCATCAATCATGATGGAATTGTACTTGAACTTAATGATCTTTCTGTGTGAAAAGGCTGACTCATATAAATAAGTAAAGCCGAATAATGCAGTCAAGGAGATAGCTAATTTTCTCCTGTTTGGGTACTTTCCCTCTATGAGTAAGTTCCAGAACTGTTCATGCGCTCTGGACTTCAGTTGAATGTTGGCTTGCAGTGTCAAAATCTCATCTTCCCGTCTAGAAGCGTTCAGGTGAAGCAGTGTTGCAATTTTTTGATGCAAATGAACCAACTTCAGCATCTTCCAGAAATAGTCTTGAAAGCGGTTGTCGTAGCCTGTCAGTTTGATGCACATAGTGAAGTTGTTTGCTTAGCGTTGTTTGTACATGTGTTTGACACCTAAGATTACATCTGATTGGCTGCGCTGGAGATTAATTAAGTGATGGGAATAATGATAGGTTTACATCTATTTTTAATTTCCATGTGATCTATCCACACTACATTTGCAGTCGACTAGTAGATTGCGACCATCGTATTGAGCACCCCCTGCTTTAGAGTATTAAAAAGCAAGGATATCATTTTGAGGACTAGGGTGTACGTGACCCAATAGACAAATAAATCTGTCTTAAAAAAAGTACTGCCAGAGTGCTCCTTAGAGGCAAGGATGGAAAGACTTCACTTATTAAACATATTGTGGGGAGAGAACAGTCTCTGGAAAAGGACACCACGCTTGGTAAAGTTAAGGGGCAGCGGGAAAAGAGAAAGGATAACACAGTTTGACACAGTGGCTGTGACAACGGCTCAAGCTTGGGAACATGATACTAAACAGAAAGACTTGCTGATATTGGTGGAGTGCTTATTCCAGTGACTGGTGGGCCGACACTTAAGATCCTAGCTACTGACCCAAAGGTCCACCCATAGGCTCCTTGGAGGAAAGGTTTGGTGGTTTTCTTTCTGAAAGGTAACTGCAATGAAGACTCAACACCCAGGGTCGCCTTGAGTCTGAAGAGACTCTAGCCTGGGTGTCAGCTGTGACACTTTTTGTGATATTTTAGCCTATGGACAAGCCCATGAGGTTGGTAAATGAAACCTTGAAGCCTAGGAGGTGGTTCTGGGTTCAAATCTTGGATTCAGAGCCTGACGGTGTTTGTGTTGTTTTTTTTTTTTTTTAAAAACAAACACAAAAGCTCCATTGCTGGCTGTTAGTTGTCATGCTTGGTCACTAGTAACAGAGCCAAGTTGCTGCGGATTCTACACACTCTGTGTCAAATGGCCCAAAGGACCATAAATACTGCTTCACATAGGTTGAAAATAAAGTTTCAGGGAAACAGAGCTATTTCAGAAGAATAATGGGATGCCAGTGCCTCGAAAGAGTGGAGCAGCTGCTGCCCTCCTGTATACAGTCACCGTGGTTCTACTAGTTGGTGGAACAACGTGGCCTACACAAACCAGCTGGACCTAATTTCATTTCCCAAGAAACAGGACTGACTTCAGTTTATCCTTCCAGCAGTTGGTTCTGCTTAATCCCGTGCCCTAGGGACCACTAAATAAATAACAGCTCTTCTTTGGGAAACGATATGTATAGATATGTACTAATTGCCACTAATAAAGTCACCTTTACCATGAAAAAAAAAACCCCACCAAAAACTGAAAAACCACAAAAGCTCTATGCTTGTAAGATGGGCCTACTTGAAATCTGGTGAGCTGTCCCAAAGTTGACTGGGTGCCCTACCCACTGTGTCCAAGAAGGGAGCTGAGGGTTTCAGATGGGGAGGGGGCGGTGGTGCAGAAGCCTAGGAAGGAATTCACAATGCCTTGGGACCTGATGTTCCCTAAGGGTTAGAACCCAGATCCCCCCACCAGCCCACCACCTTGCTCTATTCCTCTATGAAGAATGGTAGATGAGATGAAGGAATGCCTTCTCAAACAGGAGGCAAAAGGAGGGAAGATGTCCAAATGAATCAAAGCCAAAAATGTTGAAGGACAAGTTGCTTCATTGGCCTAGTTCCCAGCTGTCTGTTTAGAGCTGTGATCCTCAAACTATGGCCCGTGGGCCACATGTGGCCCACTGAGGACATTTATCTGGCCCGCAGGGTGTTTTTGCTTCTGCCGTCCTGCTTAGCAGCCACTCAAGTCTGGCCAGCAGTGAATTTGCTCATAGTTTTTTTTTGTTTTTTTTTTAAACTATAGTCTGGCTCTCCAACAGTCTGAGGGACAGTGAGCTTGCCCCCTGTTTAAAAAGTTTGAGAACCTCTGGTTTAGAGCGTGCTAAACCAGAGAAAGTGGACTCAGGGATGGGATGAGCAGATTCCTATCAGAGTTCTGAGAGAGGGCTGGTTGGGGTGGGTCCATGCTGCTCCTGCTCCCAATGGGCTCATCGATCCCCATCCCTGATTGATGGATGTGACAGTCAGGGGCAGATGGTGGTGCCTGGAGAGCATGTCAGAAGAGACCCGGAGGACGCTCTGCCTTGTTCAAGGAAGGAGGCCGCCCAGATTGGGTGCAAAGCTCCCTGAGAGACTTTCTGTCCTCTGTAGCATGACTCTCATGCAGGGCGTGGATGGACCCCTGCTCTCCAAGAACAGCCTGGGCCACAGGTATACATAATCCTGCCAGGTCAGAGAGGACCAGCATGCCATCACTGCCCAGGGATGTTGTGGCAGGGCCAAGGTGACCGAGTGGTCACAGCTGGGTGACAGTGGACAAGACCAGCATGGTCCCAACAGGGAAATGAAGCTCTGGCAGTGCCTACTTGGTTCCCTCAGCCCAGGGACAGCCATGTGGCAGCACCTTGGCCTGTTGCTTGCAGATGTAGCACACTTCTTTCTTCATTCACTACTAAGCCTCTCCAGAATCTGTGTGTGGCCAGGCCAGCTACTACCCTGGTGCACCTCTCAGCGGCCTGTCTGCCTGGGAGGATGGGGGTAGGGGGTGGGCAAGACAAGGCAGGATCAGGACCCCAGTGGACCTCATCTCCAAATAAGCAGGAGCCTGTCAGCTTTGGACTTCATGCCCTTGGCTCCTGATGGACCTTACAAGGAAATATTTAAGTGGTTTAAACATCTTAAGCCCTGAGCACCTCCCTCACCTCATCGCACCAAAGATTTCACAGATGCTTCCAGATTTGGACCGTATGCCTTGAGAGGGCTTACCTTGAATCACCAACGACATTGTACGACAGAGATTTAATAAAACATGCACTAAGCGTCCATGCTAATTTTAGGGTCAGTCATTTCAAGGGTGCTCTGCCCACTCTCTCAACATCTCTGAAAGATTATAGGCCCTTGCAATGTGGGTCGTGGGACCCAGTCTGTCCCTCTGCCAGCCCGGGCAGGCCCTTCGGGAAGCGCCAGGTTGTGTGGGCGGTGTCTCGGAGGCCACCTCTTTGTTTTTACTGAGATTTACCCGTGCGGGCGGAGGCAGTGAGCCCGAGGTGGGGCGAGAGAGGGACCAAGGTCGGAAGGGAGGGGGAGAGCCTGGGCTTTGTCAGAGTTCTGCTGCCATAGCAATGTGGCTTTCTAAGGCTCGACTTTGATTTCGATTCCTAAAGAGTCCTTTGGCTGAGTCTGGCTGGTGGAGAAGGTGGCCCCTATTCCCCAGCCTTGCCCGGCGCCTTTACATGGGGGAAGGATGGACCCCGGACTTCAGACTCGTGGCAGGGGAGGTGGAGAGCCAGGGGCTTGGTTTCACGCACCTACGCCCCTCCTTGGGCCGCCGAAAGCGGAGGGCCCAGAACGCCCAACTGCGCTGGGAGCCCCTGGCTCTCCCCGGGAGTCCAGTCCCCGAGCGTCCCCAGGGAGGCCGGGGCACCTGCCGGTCGCTCCACCTCTGCATGCATTTCACACTTTCTATCCTGTTACTTGTCCGCACTCCTACGCCCTTGCGGACTCCCCCTCCCCCCAGTTTCTATGTCCTGTGGACTTAATCTAGTTAGACGATTTTCTGCTTAAAATTGCATTGTTAACAGCAATTGTTTAAAAGTGGGCCGAGAGTGAGGGCGCCCAATCTTTGAACCGGGCCGGTTTTGCATGCCTCCGCTCCGCGCCCGCTCGCCACTCCGGCTCGGCCAGGGCTGGAGCGAGCTGGGTTGGGGGGGGGGGGGGGTGCGACACAAAACAAGCCCGGGGCTCCGGAGCGCCCGAGCCCGCGGGGCCGTTTCCCCGAACGCAAACAGATGCAAATGTCTCTGCAAACATTGCACAAAGCCGTTCTGAGAGAGGCGCCTCTCGGGGACTCAATAGCCCTTTAAACCCAGCCTAATTGCCTCCAAGCAAGAGGTAAAGGGTCCGCTCGCATTTTTTCACTTGGACTGGAAGAGGTGGAGGGGGCGCAGAGCCCTCGGAGCGACGACCGAGGGCCACTGTGGTTCAGTGGTTTGTGACATCGACTCCGGCCGCTGCTGCGCGCGTCGCTGGGCGGGGGTGGGGGTGGGGGCGTGGGATGGAGGTGGGGGAATGGGCCCAGTGGCTGTAGGGACCCGGCGCCCAGGGCCCCGCGGGGCCGGCGCTGCAGCGGAGGACGGGACTGCTCGCTCCGTGAGGCGGCCGGTCCTTTCAGGCCCACAAAGGCGGCGTTAAATCGTAGCGCGGACAATAGCATGAAAGAGTGCACTGGAGCCGCTCGGGAACAAAGTGGGCTCACACTGCTGGGAGGGGACTGAGACGCTTTTAACTACCACGCACGACGCCGTGGCCGCGTCCTTTGTGCGCCCTGGATCACGGCGAGGGCGGGCGCGCATACTGCGGGCCCC
The DNA here is from genome assembly GCA_004026705.1 of Nesogale talazaci. Lineage (NCBI taxonomy): Eukaryota > Metazoa > Chordata > Mammalia > Afrosoricida > Tenrecidae > Nesogale > Nesogale talazaci. The sequence goes on along the minus strand of PVJH01024290.1, from coordinate 11,090 downwards.
TTGGAGGACAGAGCCTCCCTCTGTCCCTCAGGACCTCTCGGAGACCCCAGGGCAATCATCGCACGATGACACGGGTATTATTTCCTAGCAAGATGATCTGCAAAGGTGTTGGGGGGGTCTGGTGGTGCAGTTCGTGGCGCACCCCCCAAGCCTAAGGTCCAGAGCACTCACCTGGACTTCACAGTTCCCGCCTAGGTGCGGATTCACTGCTAGTCCCTAGCAGGCTCCTGCCCCCAGTTTGGGACCCAGTGGAGCCCTTTGACCTCTTGGTCACGCAAGGTAGCACTCTGTACAGGCTGGGGTGGGCTGTGAAGCCGCTGCACACACAGGAGTCACAGTCACTCATTGACCCTCCTCCAGAATCCAGGGCAATGAGGGGGTTGTTTGCCCTAGGCAACCTTCCAAACCACCCTTATTTGCGCTGGCGAATTTCCAGCCTGGGGGTCTCAGGGAGGGAACCGAACTTTACATTTATATATTCCTATTTATCCATGGACCAACACATGTAAGCCAGGATTGACTTATACCAGTCCAGGGAGTACACATGCTTGGGTGTCAAGGGTGAACCCAGAGAGTCCTTAGCAATATTTTAAGGGTGGTGGCCGTGGCCCATGGATGGCAGTCTTCAGGTATCTGATTGAAGTCAGGAAGGAATGAGGACTGAATGAGGAGTGGGGGGGTGGGGGTGGGGGTGGGAAGTTTGGAGTCCTGGGCGGTGACGTGTCTATCCCAAGTGCCCAGCAGTATAAGAGACTTGGGGGCGCTGGGAGCCGGAAACTTCTCATTCTGTTCCCCAGCATGCTCCCACACCCCAGGCAGGGTCAGTTGTCTCCGATTGTTGTGCAGCGGCTGTTTGTAGCAGACCCAGAGGGAAGTCTTAGAGCTCAGTCCAGGCAATGTCATCCTGTTCTGTTTGGGGTGACGTTGCCCGGGTGGCATGGGGAACGTTTCACATTCACATCGGACTCTTTAATGTCCTCTTTAATGCCCCCCAGCCCCCAAATGGCCACAGTGGCTGCTTGTCCTGGGGACCACACTATGCCGGGTTGCTGTGTGTGACCTCCTTTAATGTACAATGAGGTGACCCTGTAACCGATTATCCTCATCTTACAGAAGAGAAAGCCTAGGCTCCCCAGTTACCGCCACTTATCCAAACCATGGCCCAGGCAGCACGCGAACCCTGGCCTTCTTTTATTCGCTTGTAGCTTCTTTCTTCTTTAACCCCACCCTCACCCACAGCTGGGGGACCATTTCTCAACGCTGGGGAGACGCCGCTTGCCTCCCAAGAGGCGCGTCAGGGTCGCCTCCGGCAGGTGCCGGGCCGGGCGGGCGCGTGGGGCGGGGCGGGGGCGTTATCTCCTGACCGACGGCGGTCCGCACATCTGTTTATCTCTGCAGCAACGCGGGATTGGATTTCTCGATGTTTATCTCTCTCCGAGGAGCGGTGGGCTGGGCCCTTCCAGAGCGCAGCTGCGGGCTGGGCCGTGATTGACAGGTCGGGCGCGGGGCCTCCCGCCCCTCCTCCTGCCTTCTAGGTGGGGACCGCTCGGCTTCCCTGACCCCACTCCCTCCCCCACCTTTGAGCGTGCCGCAGGTGAGCGTGCCAGCGGCCAAGTGCCGTCAAGTGCCCTGGTGCCCCGCAGGCCTCTCTCATTAGGGACCACTTAACTGACACAAAAAGATTGGACGGTGGACTTAGCGACCTGGGCGGGGTGGGGGAAGGGGTGGCTTCTGAAAAGATGGATGAAACCCTAATGAGTCCATTTCCTGGTTTGTGGGAGTGGCAGCCTCGGGGGGAACGCAGGGGAGCCTTCTCTGGGAAGTGCCCTCTGCTCCCCGGGAAATCGAGGGCCTGCTCCCTCAGCACAGGACCCCGGCGGGGCTTTGGATGTGGGAGAAGGGGCATTGGCACCACAAGTCCTTTTTGGTTGGGTCGCTTCAGGAGGTCGCTAAAGTGAAGGTCTGGGGAAGCCAAGATTTGAACGTTTGCCCAAGTCACCGCCCCAGAGTTTATCCCCACATTCGCTTCCCTGAAGTCGCTTGCAGTGGTTCCGGGGCTACAGATTGGTGACTGGAAGCCAGCGTGCCCCCGCAGAAGAAAACCCCCCAACAAACAGTCTCCACGGGTTGGACTGACTCCTGCTAGCATCTCTTCTTGAGTAGAAGCTCTGTTGTCTTATCAGTTCCCATACTAATCCAGTCGTTCTGTGAGAGAAAGAACAGGCCATCTGCAAAGGGAGTTCCCAGCCTGGAAATGCACAGGGCCAGTTCTATCCAGTCTTATAGGGTCATTATGAAAGTGGGTTTGTTCGATTGATTGATTAGCATCAGTTCCTGAAGGCAAGGGCGACATCGATGTGGAAGCCACCAGAACAGTGCATGGGTGGAGAAAATCCCCTGAACACTTGTCAACTGACCAACTGTGACACCCCGGAGAAGGCAGCTCACCCTTTGTGCTTAAAGAAGTCTTCCTGCTACCTTTGGATTTAGACTTCTTGTTTGAATTGTGCTGGCGTTGTTCTCAATACTCAAACTCACTACCGTGGCGTCAACTCCCACTCTTAGTGAATCTACAGGAGAGGGAAGAACGCCGCCCCCCCCCCCCTCAAGACTGTAACTACAGGAGCAGAAAAACCTCAACTTTTCCAAAAGGAGCACTCAGGGGTTGTAAAGCGATGGTTTTGGTGGTTGCAGTGCAGGGCAATTACTGTGTGGTACCGTCAGTTGGGTTCCTTCTCATAGCGGGCCCGTGGAGGGGGCCCGAACACAATCAGGTCCCAGACCATCCTCACCACTGGGGTTGAGTCCATTATCGAAGCCGCTGTGTCGGCTCATCTCACTGAAGCCCTTCCTCTTGTCCTGGGACCAGATCCTTCCTGACAACAGGCCCATTGTAAGTCTGGCCAGCCTTTCTGCTCAGGATCATCTGGCTGTACTTCCTGCCAGAGAGTTTTGTTTCCTTCTTCAGGTGGTCGGTCCACGGTACGTCCAAGCTTCTTGACCAGCACCATAATCCAAGTGGGTCGATTCATTTCAGTCTTCCGTAGGAGATGATGGAAAATCCCATGATTTGGGTCAGGCTCACCTTAGCCCTCAAAGTGACATCTTTGTCCTTCCAGCACTTTGAAAGAAGTCCCGTGCAACACATTTGTCTGGGACAAAGATGCTGTTCGATGTCCTGACGACTGCTTCCAAGAACACATGTCCTGTTCTCGCTTGCGGTCCAGCTCATTGCATGAAGGGCGCACCCGTGGGTGACTCTCATTCACCGCCCAGTCCACATCCCATGGGAACTGTGGTGCCTTTGTGATCCGTCTAACAAACCGATCCTGGCATCAGTCGTCCGGCGTCTTGAGCCACAGGACCGAGACCACTTGCTGAGAGCTGAGGGTCTGTAGAGAGATCATTAGCTGGCCTTAGCCACAATTGGGTCACCGATGTTGGGAGGCACTCTGGTGACACTGTGCCAGGCTGCTCACCACAAGCAAGGTCTGCAGTTCAAACCACCCAGCTGCTTCTCTGGAGAAAGATGAGGCTGCCTGCTCCCATGACGATGGATCGTCCCAGAAAGCATACAGGGCCTTGCTATGAGTTGCAATGGACTCAGTGGAAGGGGGTGGGGTGTGGTCTGTGAGGAAGTGGCAGGGGGAGAGTGCCTTATCTGTCCAATTACCACATACAGACGGGACTTGATCCATTACTTCTGGAATGAATTCTTACGTCACTGAGGAGCGCGGATGGTCTCTTACCATGAAGGGACATGCTAGCTTTCCCCTCTTGGCGTCAGGTTGTGAGAGACTTGAGGCGAAGAGTCAAGAATGGGAGGAATTTAATCTCCAGAGTTGCTGGCTACCTGCAAGGGTCAGGCCCCTGGAGACTTGTTTGGTAACAGACTCAGAGTGGCTTAACTGAAACAGGGAGAGCAGGGCACTGGGGAAGGAACAGAGAAGTGGAAGCCCTGTCAGCTTGGAAATGTTTGTTTTTTGAGAAAGCCCATTACAGGGCCGTGAATGTTGACTCCTGGAGATCACTTGGTCAGAGCAGGACTATGCTCTGTGGGGGTGCTAATGGCGGCTATTTCAGACATAGATTACTAGTCCTTCCCTCCAAATCTGCCTTGGAAGAAGTATAGCTAGAATGCTCCATAAAAGCAAGGATGGGGAGACTTCATAGATTACTAGCCCTTTTCTTACAAGGCACCCTCGGGTGGGCTCAAACCTCCAGTCTTTTTGTTAACAGCCAAGCACATTTACCAATTGCACAATGCAGACACTCCTTTCAGAGAAAGGGGCAGGGAAGTTGTCCTGGTCCTGGGGGAGGTGTCTGTCCAATCCCAGTCGAGGTCTCTTCTCTCTGGGTGGGGTTCCACCCTCCACCACTTGGGGCCTCAAGGTTGACCTAGCTGCTGCTTTCTCCATCCTGTTGTAAAAGACACCCCCACCCCTACCAAACCAAGCCTGTTCCCCCTTCTCCATACTGTTGTAACAGAACCCTCATCAAACCAAGCCTTTCTCTGGCAACAAGAAGACAAAGGCTGGTCTGGAGAGGGGGCTTCTCTGTTTAAATATTTACCCTGCTGCCCTGCTTAATCATTAATATGCCCTTTGTGCAGGGCCCAAAGGCACCATCACTCATCCCGGCCCACTGCGTTGGATGGAGCCAGCGGCTCAGGCTTCCCTGGCGTCACCATCAGAAGATCTGGGCTGGAGCGGCCTGTAGCCCCACAAAGACCTGGGGGGCCCTTCAGGTCTGCAAATCAAGGTGTATCTGAGCTGAGATGCCTAGGTGACTCCCACGTGGGATTTCAACAACTGAGATTTTCTGCCTTTCTTTGTAAGAATTGATGCCTTTGAACTATGAGCTTGATGTAGAAGGCGGAATATACCAGTTCTTCAGCGGCATATTGAATGCACAGACTGCCGAAAGAACAGACAAATCTGCCTTGGAAGAAGTATAGCTAGAATGCTCCATAAAGGCAAGGATGGGGAGACTTCATCTTACATACTTTGGACAAGTTATCAGAGAAGGATATCATACTTAGTAAAACCATGCTTGGTCAGTGAAGAACAGAAAGACCCTGAAGGAGAGGGATAAACACTGCAAAAATGGGGGTTGGAGTGGAGACCCAAAGTCCATCTGGAGACACTTGAACATCCCCCCACAAAAGGGTTACAAGGAAAGTACAATACAACCAGAGTGCATCATAGCACTGAGGAAACACATTTCTCTAGTTTCCAATGCTTCCTCCCTCCGCCCCTCACCCACTACCATGACCCAGTTCTACCTTACAAATCCAGCTAGACCAGAGTACACACATCGGTACAGACAAGAGCATTCGACACATGGAATTCAGGACTAAAGCCTCAGGAACAGTAGTGAGAGTAGCGATATCACAAGGGTAGGGAGATTGTGGGGATGGGGGAGAGGGGGAGAAAGGAGGAACCCATCACAAGGTTGGATCGATAGTGACCCCGCCAAGGGGATGAATAACAGAAATGTGGGTCAAGGGAGGCAAGGGATAGTGTAAGACATGAAGTAATAGCAGTAATATATAATCGATCAGGGATTCACAAGGGTGGGAGAGTGGGGGAAGGATGGAAAAAAGAGCTGATACCAAGGGTCCAAGTAGAAAGAAAATGTTTTGGAAATGTTGATGGCAACATATGTAGAAGTATGCTTAATGCAATTGAATGATGGATTGCCATAAGATTTGTATTAATTTGATTAATAACTTGATTAATTTAAAAGGAAGGGGGGCGCAGACATGAGAACGATGATGGGAGCGGTGCAGGATCAGGCAGTGTTTCTTTCTTGCCTCCGAAGGGTCGCCGGGAGTCAGAACTCACCTGACTGCACCTGACAACAGCATAGCCAGTGGATGCCTGATGATTGAGGTCCTAGTTCCCTGCTCATCTCGGGGACCCAGTCCTGAGCAGCACATAGTCCTTCAACAAGTGGTGATTGAGTGCACGACATGTGCTTCCCATTCCTTATTGATCCTTCCAGAGTCTTGAAAAGCATGAGCCCAACACACAGTAGGGGCTTAGACACTAAAGCCCAATCACAAAGCTGCTGCAGGCCTGAGGATGTGGGTAGAGAAGCGACTCATCTCTCCACTCATCAAACCCAGTTGCCTTTAAGTCAATTCCAACACCTAACACCCTCCCTCCCCCGCCCTACTCTGGGCCAAAGTAGAATTGTGATCCACAGAGTTTTCAGCGTAGATCGTCCGGCCTTACTTCCAAGGCACTCCTGAGTTGAACTGAACCTCCAACATCTTGGATACAGCCAAGCACCCTCTCAAATAACCAACCCCCCTACCCTTGGGTCGATGCTGACTATGGTGACCGTGGTAGATAGATGATCCGGTGTCAACCTGAGACTAGTATGAGTGAAGGGGTGGAGTTCAGCCTGTCAATCAGGCTGCAGCTTAATGACCTTATTTGGAGGCACTATGGAGATAAATAGCTTGCTGGAGGCGGGACACACGCACTCTCCCTGGGAGACGTTCCTCCATGAGAGGCCACATGGAGTCATGTTGATGACAGACGGAACCTTGGAGCTGGAGAAGCCACGTGGAAACCCCTGCCAGCACTAAGATGCTTATACCGCCACTGGATCCACAAGACTTTCTACCCACTGGCATGTGATCTATCTTCACGCAAATATTGCATGGGTCTGAAGAGGAATTTGCCGACTGGTATCAGACATATGGGCTAATATTGGATTTGTGGACTTGATCTGGACTAGGCTGGAATAATGCTTTCTTAACGTAGACTTGCTCTTTGAAATAAAGTTCTATCTTACACATATAAGTGTCTCTGGTCCACCCAGACTAACACAGTGACTCTACGGGGCAGGGTAGAACTGCACCGATGAGCTTCCCAGACTAGTGTTTTATGGGAGTAGGAAGCCTCATCTCTCTCCCACAGAAGGGCTGGTGGCTTTGAATGGTGGTCTCACTGTTAGCAGCCCCAAGCTTCCCCTTCTACCCAGCCGTGTCTCCCTCACCAAACGTCCTAGCGAGTTCCAGCTCCCAGAGTTCTACTCTCTGGGACTGGGGCATTATGACCTAGGCAGATGATAGTTTTTTGCTGTGACAGAAACTATTTTTAAAGACAGTTGCGGGTAAATTAGATTTTTGTAAACGGAAGTAGATTCCCTGGCAAATTGGATAAAAGTTAGGAGAACCCTTATCCACATAGCTTCAGCAACCTTAAATATTTATTATCTCACAGTTTGGGTGGGTCACAAGTTTGGAAGTGGCTTAGCTAGGTGGAACTGATGTGTGTGGCTTCCCCCAAGCCTGCAGCATTCCAGAAAGAGTCTCTCCCACAGCCTGGTGGGAGGCCTCAGCTCATCTTCTGTGGGTGCTTTCGGGTGTGCACCTGGCTTTCTCTGAAGCCAGAGCTCCAGGAGAAACTCAAACCCAACTCACTTCCATCCAGTCCATTGGGACACCTGCACTGTCAGGGAGCCTTGTAGGGACAGCTCGCTGCCTGTCATGGCGCTGATTCCAACGCATCACAATGCTAGACGATGGGGCAGAACCGTCTCTGTGGGTTTCCACCTGGAGCAGCTGGTGGATTTGGTTTTTTTTTTTTTGGGGGGGGGGAAGTAGGAAGCCCAGCCTTGCTCCCGGAGAGCTGCTGCTGGACTTGAACCACCAGCCCAGTGGGCCACAATCCCGCGCACAACCACTGTGCCACCGGGGCTCAGCCTGCAGCTGGTGGATTTGAATGGCTGATCTTAGGTTGAGCAACCTAATTCAGAATTCACTCCATGACCAGGAATCCTGAGCAAGGAAATAACTACAGTGTCTTTTAAAAAATGTGTTTTTTTTTTCACTGTGTATTAGGGAGCCCAGGTGGCGAGGTGATTTTTGTGGGGCAGCTGAACACAGGGCTTGAAGTCATGTTGCTTGAGGAAGAAAGAGGAGGGTTTCTCCTCCCATGAAGAGCGACAGTGTTGGGAAAACCCATAGAAACAGCTCTATCCTTGGCTGTGAGTCTGCATTGACGGGATGTGCGTGAGTGAGTGAACGAGGTGGGCGCTTGCGTAGCAAGTCTCTTTGGTGCAGCCGCCATTGTCAAGGACTTAGCAAACCTGCCCCTGGCTTGCTCTGTCTCCTCCCTCCCTTCTCCCCGCTGGTGAAGCATTATCTTCCACCTCACCACAGTCCACCCCCTTCTCCGCGCTGGCCTGTTATGTCCCCTTCCCACCCCACCACTCTCCCACGACTAAGCACCAAAGTCTGTTTCTTCTCGTATGAAGCCTTTGATTGGTTTCTTAAAAGCACAAGCCCATCCGGGTCATGAGGCACTTGACGGCTCGCACATGGCTTCGTGGTCTACTGGGCGTGGGTGTGCTCCTTTCTTCCACGCCGGACACTTAGGCTGCTTCCGCCTTCTCGTGATTAGGAACGGTGGCGTGGTGAATGTGGAGGCGTTTGCGTCTGGGCGTGTTTGCGTCCTTATCTCTGTAGGGCATACACCAGGTACTGCTACTGTGGGAGCTTCGGGTCAAAAGCCAAACCCAGCTGTTTTGGAAGACGTACAACCAGAGCGCTCCTTGGAGGGCGGGTCTATGAGACTTCGTCTTACGTACTTGGGACATGGCCCTGGAGAGACCAGTCCCTGGAGAGGACGTCATGCTTGGTAAAGTGGAGGGGCTGTGGAAAAGAGGGAGGCCCTCGGAGATGGAGGGGTTCAGTGGCTGCAACACTGACTTGAGCTCAGGCACTGAACCCTTGTGAGGATCGGGTGGGTGAACAGCAAGGGTCGCTGTGGGTTGGAACTGACTGGCTGGTCCCAGCAACAAGGTCATGGGGTTTCTGTTCCCCGTGAACGGTTGCGGGAAATGCCGTTTGCTGCTGCTGAACTCGGCTATCGAGGCTACAGGGACGTGATAGCGCACCATTGTTGGATTTTGCTTCTCTCGAAGGACTACTCCTGGTGAGCATCTCTTCACGTGCTTGCGGCTCGTCTCAAGGTCTCCTTCGCTAAACCACCTGTTCCTGTCCTCCAGCTGTCGTGTCTTCTAGACCTCGTCACTTGTGCGACGGCCAGGCAGCCCTGTTCACTGTGGGAGGGGACCGCAGCAGGAGGCAGGGATGATTGTAGCCATCTTGATGCCCCTACTTCCGCACTGCAGTGAAGTGCGCGGGGACCGCCGCCTCACGCACAGACTGTTTCTCGGAACCCTAACGCCAACCTGTGGAAGGAATCCCATTGAGAAATAAGATATTCTTTGTTTATAGGAATGGGGTCCTTCTCAGCAGAGGGCGTGCCGTAAGCAACACACAGAGTCATGTAGAGACAGATAAGGAGTCCTGGTGTAACCGGGTACGCGTGGGGCCTCGATGCAGACCCACCAATTGTCTCATGAGGCTTTGGACTGTCCGGCCAAGCATGACAGTCTGCCAAAGCTCCAGGGCCCCTTTTCCTTTTCCTGTAGCGTCCCTGTGCGTCATCAGAGGGCTGAGGGACAGAGCTAAGAATTAGCCTGCCGGGCTTTGAGTGGTGCAGCAACAAGACAATCACACCACGGTGACCTTACCAAACAGAAATTGATTTTCTCATTGGTTTAGAAGCTAAAAGTCCTCATCAGGCGCTCAGCCCCTGTGGGCCCCGCTCCTATATTCTGCTGTTAGTCAACGATCGGGGGCATTCATTTGTTTGCATACACCAAGTACTGCTCCCCACATGATGCCCATGTCCTCCTCCCCGGCATGTATGTCTCGGCCTGTATTTCCTTTTCATAAGACACCTCTAGAAGTGATTAAGTTCAGGACCCACCTGACTCTGGTTTGACTTCAAGACCATCACCAACAGAAAACCCCATATCCAAACAGGGTCAGATTTACCAGGACAGGCAGCCCAGCTTACCATGGGATTCTAAAGATGAGTTGATTCTGGCATAAATGAAATTCTTCGTTTATAGTAGGGTGGGTGGGAGGGGAAGAGTTGATTTTTATTATTGCTGCTTTTAGTTTTAGCACCTTTATAAATCCAGTCTCTGGGGGTCAGCACCATTACCTCTGAGAATCGCAGCAACAAACTGCAAGGTGCAGCCCTCGTGTAGTGCAGTTATGGACAGGATGCACCTGCACACATCAAGTCACGCACGCTAGCCACCGTACCTGTGATTGGTCGTGCAAGTGGCCTGTGTTCAAACCTGAGTGCTTCCTTAGTCCCGGCCTCTCTGGACGGGCCTTAGGGACTCAACGTTTCTTTGTGGGGGACATGATTTCATCAATATCAGAGCCCACTTCACAAGCGCTTCATGGCCTCGCCTGCCTTTTTTCTTCCAGTCCACGTGGCAGGTTGGTCTTTACAATGACTGTCTAGTTCTCCAGCCCCTTGGGCCTGGTTCTGTGTGCCCTGGGGCCAAGAGTTCAAAAACCAAACCCTACGCAGGGCCGTCCAGTCGATGCCGTCTCACAGGGACCCTCCAGAGCGGGGGAGGCCTACCCTGGCAGTTTCCAAGCCTGGAACTTTTGGGAGGAGAAAGCCCTGTCTCTCTCTTGAGGAACGGCTGGTGGTTTTGAACTGCTGACCTGGAGGGTCACAGCCCAACTTATAATCACCAGAACTCCTCTGGGGACCAAGATGGAGACCGCTTAGTCCATGGCTCCTGGCGGTCAGGGCTTCCTGCCCCCATCCCAACTTCCTCTATACTCTCCAGCGTGCCAGCTAGTTGCCAGGGAGACCATGGGTTGGCGTGAAACTGGAGTCTGGAGGGCTTTTAATGCTTGATGTTCCAGAAATAGATCAGCAGACCTTTCTTCCAAGGTGGTCTGCGTCTGAGGTAGGGCCCACCCTTTCCGTCATCAGCTGAGTCTGAAGAGCACCCTTCCCTAGCATGGCCTCTAAACTTTTTTTTTTTAATCCTTTTACTGGGGGCTCATCACAATCCACACATAAGTCCCTCGTGTGTCAAGCACATCTGCCCCTCCACTGCCCTCATCATTCTCAGAACCTTTGCTTTCTGTCTAAGCACTTGGCATTGGTTCCTCACTTTTCCTCCTCCCTCCATGCTTCCCCCACCATAAACTCTTGATAATTTATAAACTATTATTGCTTTGTCCT
>PVJH01024289.1:0-33309 GCA_004026705.1 Nesogale talazaci | reverse complement strand
GGGGGGGGGGAGGGCCTGTGAGTCAGACTGGACTCGATGGCAATGAGTTTGACACATGCACACGTATGTGCACATGTATGTGTATGTGCACTTCACAGACGGATCTATCCTACAAGCGCCGTAGGATTTTCCAGGAGCCCAACATGTCACCTCTCTACACTACCAGGGCTCTTTATTGAAAACATATCTATTGAGACGGGTATCCATTCCGTGGCAGAGAAGAAACAAAACAGTGCTTGGCAATGGAATACTATGCGCCCTTAAAGAATGATGATGAAATGGTGAAACACCTGGTGGCGGTCATGTACCTATGTCAATTTCATGATCGAGATGTGGGAGTGGAGTCTAGCCTGTTCATCTGCAGACAGCCATTGAGTAGCCAATGAGGCCTCTGTGTGGCCATGGCTTTCTCCCGAGACTTCTGGGAAATCTCGCGGCATTTCCCTCATGGAGATGAGACCATTTCTCCCAGTTGTTGGGAGTCGCTCAATGGACAAGACAAGATGGCAGCATCCCAGGAGCTGGAGAAGCCGGAGGAGAAGCCACACGGCCTTGCCCTGATGGAACCAGACCTCTGAAGCTGGAGAAGTCGCATGGAGAGCCCTGCCAGGGCTGAGTTGCTTCTGCCACCACTGGATGCTGTTGATGGACCCTGAACCCTGAAAGCGAGGAGCCATGGGGAGACCCCTGCCAGTGCGGAGACTCTGCTGCACCCACTGGCCTGTGACTTCATGAGTCGGAAGGAGACTTTATAGACTGGTATCAGACATATGGGCTAATATCAGACTTATGACTTTGAACTGGACTGGGTTGGGATGCTTTCTCAATGTCCCATTCCTCTTGTATATAAACCTTTCCCTTATATCCATATGTGTGTCTATGAATTTGTTTTTCTAGTCTACCCGGACTAACACACACCTCATGGCTGGGGTGGTGTGGTAGTTACGTAATCTGGTGTCAATTTAAAGATGAAGAGTGTAGGGGTGGCGTCTTGCCTGTCAAATGGGACAGGCCCAAGGAGACCTCCGTGTGGGCCTGGCCTTCTCCTGAGGATTCTGGGAACTGCTGTTTTGCCCTGATGCAGGAGCTCACCTGTTCATCTCCATGGTCTGCAGTCGCTAGGAAAGTTTCAGGTTCTCTGTGGGAAAGAAGAAAAAGGATTGTGATCAATCCTGCCACCTCTCGCTGGGCTGATCAAAGAGAAAACAGTGGGAGAGAATTGAGGCCAGCCCTTTTCTACGTTTCCTGGATCCCCTGGGACCGAAGTCCCAGCTCGACCTCACGTGTGGTAGCTGGGTTCCATCGAATCAATTCTATCGCATAACTATATAGGACTGAGCACGACGGTCCCATGGGGATTCCTAGACTGTCATCTTTATGGCAAGGAGCCCTGGTGGCCTTGCAGGGTAAGTCTTGGGCTGGTAACAACAGGATCAGGAGTTCAAACCAGCAGTCACTCTTCCAGAGAAAGACGGAGCTGTCCGCTCCAGAAAAGGTTTAGGGCCTCAGAAACCCTAAGCAGAAGCAGAAGCAGAGGGGACAGGGGGAGAAAGGGAGAACCCACCGCAAGGTTGGGTATATAGCCCCCACCCTCCAAAGGGGATCAATAGCCGAAGTGTGAGTGAAGGGAGACAGTGTGAGATGCTACATAATAACAATAAACAATAGCAACATATAGTTGTTCAAGGATTCTCCAGGGTTGGCGGATGGGGATAAAAGAGGAGCTTCTACCAAGGGCTCAAGTAGAAAATGTTTTGGAAATGATGTACAAATATCCTCGAGACACCTGCTGTCTGGAATGGTATAAGAGCTATAAGAACCCCCCCCCAGTAAAATCGCTTTTTTCCCCCCAATAATTTTATTGGGGGCTCTTACAGCTCTTATAACATTCCAGACATCGTTGGTATCAAGCACATTTGTACACATGTTGCCACCTTCATTTCCAAGTGTTTTCTACTCATTTTTTTTTTTAAAGAATCAGAATCAACTCAATCAAGTCCATGGTGGTTGGGTTCATCACCACATCTTCAGCTGCTAAGTCCTGGTGGGGGCGTGGTTACACGCTGGGCTGTGGCCCTCAGGGTTCGCCGTTCGAAACCACCAGCCGTTCCTCCTTAGGAGAAAGGCTTGCCTTGGCATTCCTATCACCAGCTACAGCCACGGAAACCCGCACACAGCAGGGTGTGCCTCAGCATCGACTCACGGCAGCGAGGTTGCTTCACTTGCTCTGGGTTTGTCCCCACCAGGACAGCCCACCGAACACCCCTTAAAACTCCTGCAGATTTGGCCAACTCTTCCTGCAACCTTTGGCTTGTTTCTCTGGACCCGTGATGAGGAGAAGGGCATCCTGATTGAGAAAGTAGAGGGGCAGTGGGAACCAGGAAGGCCCTTGACGAAATGGATTGACACGGTGACTGGCTACAGCCACGGGGTCAAACGTAAGAACACTGAGCCACCGCCACCCAGCATCCTGGACTCAGTTCTTCGGTGTTTCCTACATTCCAGTCCCAAACCAATTCCCTTTTGTCTCCAACCTTAGCCTCTTGGGTCTGAGTTCTCACAGACTCCACCCTGCCTGCCTGTAGGGTACCAGCCGCCACAAGCAAAGGGGGTCCCAGGGGTGGTTGTGTAACGGAGGGGCAAAATGAAAGAGATATCAGACAAGAGAAGGCACGCAATTGCTCACCCCCAGGGTGGCCATGATCTCAGCAGCCAGGTCCACGCAGAGCAAGAGAGAGAACGCACTGCTTATATTCCTTTTCAGGGATGCGCATGTCCCATTGATTACAGGTAGCCACATACATCATAGGAAGGGGCTGTACAATAGGCAGACATGGGACACAACAGGAAGGGGATGAGCTAGAGGTGTCGGTGTACGTGCAATAGGAAGAGGAGGGACGAGGGCAAGATGGGCGGACCCTAGATTCAAGATGGCAGCCTAACCTTAGTCGTCCTTGAGTGGGCTTGACCTTGTCTCTGAGCTCTCCTTCAGGGGAGCAATCCACTATCCCCATCAGCACAAGTGGGCTTCACCTAAGATGGGGCAGGCAATAGGGTCTGACTCCTCTCGATGACTGATACGCTCAGGAAGATGACTTCTAAGCAGTTGGCCTTCGAGCGTCTAGTCACTGACTGCGTGTTCCTAGGTGTGGTCTATATTATGGGCGGACAATCCAGGGGAGAAACCTTTTTGTCTCCTGTACCTCCCTGCTCTGCTTGATCCTGAACCTCTCTCTCGCAACCTGTTCCCTGCTTCATCCCTCCTCTTCCTTTCTCTCACAACCTGTTCCCTGCTTCCTTTCTCTCGCAACCTGTCCTCTCGCAACCTGTTCCCTGCTTCATCCCTTCCTGCCTCTCTCTCTCTCGCAACCTGTTCCCTGCTTCATCCCTCCTCTTCCTTTCCCTACTTGGGACTGAGTCCAGAGGACGTGCATTTCAAGGCGTACAAGCCAGGCCAGTGGCTTTGGATCTGTGTGATGTGTGAAGGGAACAATGCATTTCACATGCAACCAGCTTTCTGGTTGCACTTGAAAAATTGCATCATCCGGCAGCAGAGGAACACCCCACCCCTGGAACACTTGTGATTCCTGCTCAGCCGTGTGCTCACTGAGACGCAGAAGGGGAAGGGCTCCCATTGTTGCGATCCATACCGCTCCTGGTCTCCCCAGGCAGCCCATCTCTCCCTACCCCGCTCCTGCGTTTTCCTTCACTGTCATGGCTAGGCATGGCCACGTGACTGGTATTGGACAAATGGGCCAATATCGGACTTATGACTTTGGACTGGACTGGGTTGGGATGTTTTCTCAATGTCCCATTCCTCTTGTCTGTAAACCTTTCCCCGTGTTTCATTGATTATGCAAAAGCATTTAATTTAACTGTATCACGGCAAATTATGGACTAACCATTATGAAGAAAGTGAATTGCAGAATATGTAATCGTGGGCAGACAGATCCCGTACGTAAACCGAGACGAGCATGGAGAGGAAAAAGAGCTAGGGTGGGGGGTATAGGAGGGACTGACATCTGTGGGTGCTGACATGGCGCAAGAGGGAAGAAAGGGCACTGTAGGAAGAGAGATGGACTCTTCCGGACCTTCACCATTTCCATCTCTCTCCTTCCAACCAGCAAGCCTGGCCTCTTTGATGGGTTTACTCTTGTTCCACCGGGACCTGAGAGTCTAATGGGATCCCTTTCAGAACACTTGGCAGCGGCAGCAGTTCTTCTGGTCTCGCGGCCATGGAGTTCATGGGTCCATCGGACCAATTGTCTCCATGTGTCCTCAACTTTCATCCCTCCTCTCTTCTCCGGACAGGGCAATAACTCCACTGTAAATGGTCACTCAGGAGCTCATAAGACCCCAGTCAGTACTCACTAGAGGGGGCTATTGAACACGGTCTTTGGGGAATGAGGTCCACCAACTGGCCTTGGTGTCGCCCCGCTCCAAGGCAAGGATCCCGAATGCCGAGGGCCGGTGACTCCCTCTCTGAAGGTATTTGATCTTGCCTGACTATGCTTTTTCAGAATCATGCGTGGGCCTGCCAAGTGAGTGCTTCGAAGGAGACCTTCTCATCTTTCTTTTCAGATATTTATCTATTTTTATATGTGGGCATCACTGCCCCCTGGTGGGAGTAGGAAGCCCTGCCTTGCTCCTGGAGAGCCGCTGCTGGGTTTGAACCACCAACCTTGTGGACCGCAGGCCCGCACACCACCACTACGCCACCGGGGTTCAGCCCTACCTTCTCATATCTCAAGAGAGAAGTACACGGCAAAAACCAGAGAGAATTTGATTCTCCCATTCCTCCAGGGCTTCCGGTTGTTGTTTTACAAAGTCTACCCACCGCACACTGTTTTCCGGGCTAATGTTTAGCAATCCCCACCTCTCTGTTCTCTCTGAAGTAGACCGCGACTAACACCCAAGGATCACTGGCTAGACTAAGGCCATGGGCTGCACCTGTCCCCAGGGTACCACCAAGCCAACCTGATGGCATCACCCCACATCTGTGGAGGGTGAGGTCCCCCACAGCCTGCTCTGGCACCAGCCAGCTGCTCTGCAAAAACATTGTGCCCACCAGGAAGGAGGGGATGAGGTTTGGGAGAGGGTTGCCATTAGGGGCACAGGGATCCCTTAGAAGCCTGTTCCTTCATCAATCCTTGGTTGCATTCAGGGACCCAGAGTGTCCCAGATTTCCAACATCATTGGCTCCAAGCACTCTTTCAGGGTCTGCCACTCATGAAGCTGTGGAACGTTCTGGAGTTCTAAGCACCTTGACCACAAACATTCTCTCACTGGAGAGTTCCTTGGAACTCTCACAGCCCCTTTGTGAGACAGGTTAGAAATGCCTGGTAAGGTTTTCTGGGCTGTGATCTTTAGAGAAGGAGAACATAGCCCCTTCAGCGCCCCCCCCCCCCACTGAACTACTTAACTGTTCATCACATACTCTGTCATTCCAACTGTCCAAGGGTGGCACTGTGGAGTTGGGGGGAGTGGGCACTTGGTTCCAACTTCCCCAGTGACTCAGCCCCGAAGCCACAAACACAAGCCTTGTCAGAATCCGGATTCCAGGCAGAGGGCACCAAGTCCCCACCAACTGCCCCTCACCCCCCACCCTGCCCCACCACCACCACATTTTGCAGGTAGCTGCAGCCACACCCTGCAAAGAGTCCCAGGGCAGGCAGAGAGGGAGGAGGGGGCTTCTGCGGGAGGGAGGGAGACCAGAGTGTCCCGCTGCCCCTGAGAAGGGAATAGGGGGGCATTCCTACCCATCAAAAGGAGGGAGAAGGGGGAAAAGAGCTTGGTCCCTACCCGCGGGCCAAGGAGAAAAGCGACCGTTTCCACGGTCCGCACTGGGCCAGTCTCCAGAGCGCTGAGACAGCAATTCCCCTGCTTTCGCCTGGGCATTTCCTGGTCCTCTTGGCGAGGATCCTCCGCTCACACCTGCGAGTCTCGGTGCCAGGCTGACATTTGAATGCCTTCTCCCTGGCAAGGAGCCCAAGTTATGCAACGCGTCAGGTGCCCGTCTCTGCAAGCTTCCACAGAGACATCAACAGTGTCTGCATTTAGGTGGTGACAGTGGGTTTGTTGTGTGCCTGCCGCCCGGGAAACTGACCGCGCGCAGGACCATGCCGGGAGCCTCGCCCCATGCATCCGAAAGTTAAACAAATCAATAAAAAGTTGGTTGAGAAAAATCTCCTTCTCAATGAGCCAGCCAGGGTGGGGCACAGCACAAGGTTCTTCTAGTTCATTGATGCTTCCTCTCCCCCACTCTCAAACCCAATGACCCCCTTTCTACCTTAACCAACTCAGCCAGACCCGAGCATGCACACTGGTACAGATAAGAACTCTCCACACCCGGAATCCAGGACAGATCAGCCCTTCAGGATCAGTAATGGGAGTAGGGATACCAGGAGGGTAGGGGACAGGTGAGGGGAGAAGGGGAAGAGAGGGGGAATGGCATAACACTCCACCTTCACTCCAGGGGGACCAACAACAGAAATTTGGGTGAAGGGAAGCACTGGTTTGTTAACACTGCTTCCTTTCCCGTCTCCCCCTCTCCCGTGTCCCCCATCTCCACCCCAAGTGTGGGTCCAGTTGTTTTCTCCTCCAGATTGTTTATCCCGCCTATCTGATCTAGAGAGACCTGTGGAGATAATAATATGCACAAAAACATCAGACAGAGCAAAACAAAGCCTCGAAAGAAAAGGAAACAAAAAACAGTGACCTCCCCCCCCCCCAAAAAAAAAAGAAAGAAAGAAAGAAAGAAAAGCCTGTAAATAGCTCAAAGTCTGTTTCTTGACCTTTAGGAGTGTTTTCTGATAGAGTCTGCTGGGGTGCCACGTCCTGGCCTATCCCAGGAGCACAAGTGCAGGGCGATAATTATTTCTTATAGCAAAGTCATAGAGACACATCTCATGATAGCATGCACACCTCAGTCCTGCCTGGTGGTCCCTGTGGAATGAGAGAGAGTGGGGACGGGGCGGCGTGGGTGGGGTGGGAGGAGAAGGGCAAAGAGGACATAGGGGAAGGGAACAGAGAGGAGAGGGACAGGAGTCGGGGGAGGAGAGGCAGTCCTGAGAGAGGTTCTTTATTCTGACTGAGAAGTTGAGAGGGAGCCCCAGAAAGGAGACGGAGCTCAGTTAGGGGTGTAAAGTAAACCTATAAGCTTTATTGGAAGTAGTGGAGGACTTTGGGGAAAGAAAGGGACAGCAGAAAGAGAGAGACAGAGACAGAGAGGAGCATCTCGAGCTCCTAGATGGTCCCGAGGCCCAAGAGTGAGGCCAGGGAAGCCGCACCTGGCAGTGAGGCAGTGGGACACATATAGGGCTTGAGCCAAGGATGTACGTACCAATAAGGGGATGAGGCTTTCTGGTGTTGCAGGGTCTGAGTCAGGATCTGGTCTGTGAGAACACTGAGGGAAGAATCTGTACAGACCCAGCCCTGAGAGATAAGCTTTATGCAGGGGCTGTGCCCTTTGGGGAGATAAGCTCTGTGAAATGCCAGAAGAAGGGTTTCCAGGTTGTTCATCAACTTCTTAGTGAGGCTGATGCAAAAGGGGTGCAAGGGGTTGCCCAGCAGGCAGCCTGGTTCGACCCTGGCCCATCCATCCCCAATTCTTTAACAGTAGTGAAAATGGGCATTGCATTCATCCTGAACTACTTCCTCCTGGTGTGGAACCAAGTGGGGAGGATTAAGAGTTGGGAAGTTCATGGCCAACGGGCAGCAGACTCTAGGTAGGGGTGATGAAGCAAGAGCTGGTTGAGGATCAAGTTGAGATGTTTCTTGTCCGTTCCTGCAAAAACTTAAACGCCACAAGGAGTTCAAAGTAACAGTACCCAAATCATTATGAGAGCCTTGATGAGAAGCATACTCCAGGACGTGACAGAATTTTGAAACCACGAGGAGAGGCAGTGATGTTTTATCTGCTGTTAGCAAATTAATGGCTCGATGATTTTATAGGGTGACTTGTGCTAAGGAGGCTGACTGTTTTTTAGAGGGAAACGAGAGTTAGAAGTGGAATGTATGGAAAATTGTATTTTGTAAAGGGCTGGACTTGAATAACAGCTTGCCCTATTGGGTTTCCAGACAAACTGGCGACACTGAGAAAGGAAGTAAAACTGAGTCCGATTAGCATAGTGGACATATTGCCTGCTGTGACTGAGGGCTGGGCTGAGTGAGTGAGTTCCACAGCCATTTACGTTTTGTTTGTGCGCGGCGAGCTGTGGGGAATTGGCTAGATGTGCTGAGACATTTTGTGAATGTTTTGTGAATGTTTTGTTGCACTAGAAGAAAGTACCGGGGGGACTGTAAAGGGAGGTGTTCATACTTTGGGTATGTTTACAAAAGAGTTGCTTACCTTGTCGGTGAGTAGGTGAGGTATAACGCAGAGAGATAGTCTTGCTTTGGCAGCCTGGGTAAAAGCATGGTACGTTGGTAAGGGGGGCTAGGCACTCATTAGTACTCTTTCCGGACGGCAGTGAGTCCACTGGGACTGCTGGTAGCAGGGGACATTGGGGTGAGAACAAAAGAAGCAAGAGGAGCTATGTATTTTTGAGGCATTGAGGACCAGGACTGCTTTCTGAATGAGTTTTACCCACTTAAAAGGACTGTTGCAATACCTACCTGGCAGGGGAGACACCATGATCATGAAGGTGGTTTTCCCGGGGTGAGGCTTATCCATGGCACTCCGGGTCTGTCGACCTTTGCGATTTCCCAAAATGTGGAAAACTCGACTGCGTAATTTGTGGTAGTGGGGGACTGCGTTTGCGCTCTCCCCTGGGGGGGAGGGGGAGCAGAGGACTGTTGAATGTCTCTGCTAATTGATTGGCTAAGTTATTTGTATTTTCACAGATATTATCGGCAATCACAGGTATTGGTTTATGGAATTGACTGGATTAGAGTCGTGAGGAAAGGGCATGAACCACCTGTTGGAGTGTCTGAGAGGTTTAAGAGAAATAGGTGAGGTGTAGGAAAAGTGCAGACCGATGGGGGGGCCGGTGATTGGGTTGCAGACAGTTGTGGTGATGACCTTGGTTCGGCTCTTATTACAGGCAGGTTAGGATAAGTAGGAGCAGGGGCAGGTAAACTTCTGTCTGCATGTTCTTGGAGAATAGTTATTCAGGGAGAGAGTTAGGGTAACTAGTTTGCCAGTGGTGGTGGTGTGTCTGGTATGGTATGGTTGATTAAATTAGGTTTGCTATACATCAACTTGAAGGAGCTTAGGAAAGAGGGAGAACAAGGTGCGGTATGAATTTGTGTTAGGGCTAGTGGAAGCAGGTACTTGTGTGATTTGAGACCCAAAGCATAGGTCGTAGGAGCTGAAGAAGAACACGGGACCCTGTATACAGGGAATGAAGGACAGATTTTGGGCTTGGATGACGGAAGAGCTTTTTACTTAGTGTTCAAAATGGGGGACACTTTAGTTGTTCCATGCGGGAAACATACAGCTTCCTAGATCGGATCGAGTGAAACTACAATATAGGCCACTCGTCATTGTCCCTGGGTGTCTGTGACAGAACTATCATTCACAATTAAAGTTAGATCTGGATCGGAAGAGGGCTGATCTTAAAGTTAAGGTTGAGGTAGCGTTAGCTCCTTAATGACCTGTGGGCAGGAATGATTGTCAGATCCCAATAAGTCTGGGAGTTGAGGTGGGAACGTCAGTAGTTTCAAGGAGGGGGAATGGCACAGACATGTTAGGATTTTCAGTAAACATGAGGTGGATTTTTCAGGCGGCTGGGAGACAGTCAAGCCAGAACTTGGTGTGAGAAAAGGTCCTGCAGTTTGTGGGTCGATAACCCCTGACAAGCTGGGTTAAGGGGAATGAAGAAAAAGGTGTTGATTTTTATACCTGACAACAAAGGAGGGGTTATTAGAGGTTTCGAAGGCTTGCCGTCTGGTCGCACTCAGCCATGACAAGAACAGCTGAGTCATCAGAGAATTTAAAAAGCCAAAATTTATGGAAGGAACGAAAAGGAAAAAGAGAAGAAAATTCCTGGGCAGGGGTCACCAGCCTTTGATTCGGTTAGCTGGCTGACCCCGCTTCTCTCTCAACTTAGACTGTCTATAGGGGCTGCGTTACTTGGGACGTGCAGTTAAGCAAGCAGGCGAGTTACAGAAGTGAAACTCTGCAGTTAGCTGGAATCGTGATATCATCTCGGTACACAAAGGGGTGAGGCAGGGGTATTGTGTAGAGAAGGGCCAAGGTGTGGTAATTGCTTGTTCTCGGAACATGTTGCTAGGGCTCCGTTCTGAGAGCCCTTGACAAGTTCATCTGTAGGACAAGAGACCTGGTGAATACTTCATTGAAGATGGTGGCACTCTGGTTAGCGAGGTTAGCAACCACAGACTATACCTACAACCGTGACCTGGGAAGGAGAAGTGGGGCCTGAGAAGGAGGGAAGGACTGAGAAGGCAGGTCTCTCACACCCACCAAAAAGGAAACTGGTTTACCTGCTGCCTTGATCGCTACCCTGGGTTTGGCATGGAGGGAGGGCGTCCCTGGAGTCTTTCTTCTGTCATCGTGGTCGTCGTCGTCGGTGGCCAGGCTGAGCAATGTTATAATAGTGGTGGCAGTTCAAGGTTTGGAGGGACTGACCTTCTGCGGTTGAGACGCTAAGGGGCAGTTACTTCTCCAGTGGGCTTGCTGACCGCATGATGAACATAGTTTCCTGAAGCAGGGTCCTGGTGGTGGGTGGTTGGAGTCATTGTTGAAGTTGCAGCTTCCTGAAGTCTTCTGACCCCTCCCTCCAGCTGGCCCCAGGGTGGCAAGCAAGATTTGGGATTGCCAGCCTGACTTTTGGTGGGCTCAGGATATACAGGCATTGAAAACTTTAAATGCCATATTCACCAGGTCACGGATGGAGGTTTGAGGGCTATCCTCAGCTTTTTGGAGGAGAGGGGGGCATCACTGCCCTCTGGGGGTGGGAGTAGGAGGCCTAGCCTTGCTGCTGGATTTGAACCTCCAACCCAGTGGGCCACAGTCCCGCGCACAACCCCTACGCCACCGGGGCTCAGCCCTATCCTCAGCTTTTTAAAGTTTAAAGTGAGTGGCTGAGACAGTGGTTCCTGCCAGAGAGGCAGGGGTCAATTTAGTAAACTTGTTTAAGACTTAAGTCAGGCCTGAAAGAAAAGCTCTGGACTCTTATCTGGCTGCTGAGTAATGTTTTATAACTTGTCAAAAGTAGCTGCTTTAGGAGAGATGGCTTGTAAGCCTAAGTACGGTATTGGAACTCCCTGATAAAGGTAGTAGGGTTCTGTGAGAAAATACCCAGTGGCTTCTCACACAGCCAGTAATCGAGGGGCTTGAGGGGCTGTGGGTGTTGCCTTAGAGGAGGCTGAATAGGGAGGGAGGGAGAAGAGGAGGAGAGACTCTAGGGAGCCCCACAGCTTTGGCTCTGGGGAGGAGACAGGGGTCAGAGGCGCAGTCGCCTCGGCCTTTGGAAGTCGAGAGGGTAGCGGAGGCAGGCGATGGCGATGGCTGAGAGCCTGAGTAGGCTGTGGATTGAGGGAGCAGGGTGGTTTAGAGTTGGGGAAGTTTTGGAGGAGCCTGAACAGCCCCAGGATTTCAGGAGACACCAAAGGACGGCTAGGGTGAAGCAGGCGGAAGAGACAGCGCTCCCGGGGAGTCAGAGGGAGGGGTTGCTTTGTGCAGCAGCAGGAGATATGGAGAGTTTGGAAGAGGACCGCTGTAGGTGATCGGGCAAGGAGGACCGGGGCTGAGCGACAAGGAGGCGCAGAGAGAAGGATGAGGAGAGCAGAGGAGGAAAGAACCTGAATGCACAAAACCTCCGGCCACCTTTAGTTTTGGTGACACGATTTTTCAAAGGTTGCGGACAATGTCTGACCAGCACGATCCATTGCCCAATTGGTATTGAGGCCACACTTGGTTACAGAAGACCAGGCACTTAGGGCGGATGTCTGGAGCCAGGCCCGGCTCAGTAGAGTTAGGGACTCAGTGGGAGAGTCCTAGACTCTCCAAGACAGGAGGATAGAGCGTGAGCGTCCCGTGGCATCTTAAACTGCAGGGGGTACGGGCCAAGGAGAAGGGCATCCCCCAGTCCCTGTCCGTACCCATCAGTCAGGAGGTAGCCCGGTAACTCTGAGAGGCATGCCAGTCAGAGTTAGGGACCCAGTGGGAGAGTCCTGGACTCCCCCAAACAGGAGGGTTCCCCAGCACGGGCCCACAGCTTCAGCCAGTAGACAAGGAACCCAGAGGAGTGACAGTAAAAGGCACCCAGGAAGCTAGGGAGCTGGGGAGAGGACCTGGCTTTGTGGCCAGCTGGATCAAGCGGGGTCAGAGGCATTTGTTCAGAGTGAGAAAAGGCGGGAGGTAAGTCTGAGGGCAGGTACTGCAGAGCTGTGGGCCTAAAGTACCCGGAATTGCCAGGTCCAGTGCCAGGAGTCCAGTTAGCAGCAGAAATCCCAGAACATAAACACAGAGACGAAGGGCTGGGGGGAAGATACTCACTGGTAGATGCAGTGGATGGCAGCTGAGAGGTCCTACTTTGAGGAAAGGTGGGGAGTAAAAGAGAGAGAGGTGTCAGACTCTCCCAAGGGTGGGTGGGGACATGTCAAGACACCTCTTACTCCTCCCAGGTTTGGGCACCAAGATGAGAGGTTGAGAAGAGGTTGAGAGGGAGCCACAGAAAGGAGACAGAGCTCAGTTAGGGATGATGTGTAAATCTATAGGCTTTATCAGAGGTAGAGAAGGACTTTTGGGAAAGGAAGGGACAGCAGAGAAAGGAACAGGAGCATCTTGAGCTCCTGGGTGGTCCCAAGACCCAAGAGTTAGTCCAGGGAAGCCGCACCTGGCAGTGAAGCAGTGGGACAGATAGAGGGCTTGAGCCAAGGAAGTATGTACCAATAAGGGGAAGGAGACTTTGTGATATTGCATTTGTAGGGTCTGAGTCAGAATCTGGTCTGTGAGTACATTTTGTCTTCCACAGACCTGACTTCTGGAGCACTGAGGGAAGAGTCTGTACAGACCCGGCCCTGAGAGATGAGCTCTGTGAAGGGGCTGTGCCCTTTGGGGAGATAAGCTCTGTGAAATGCCAGAGGAAGAGTTACAAAGTGCACCAGATTGTTCATCTTCTTCTTGTGAGGCTGGGGCAAAGGGTTGGTGCAAGGGGCTGCCTGGTCCAGGGATCTGTCCAGTCCAGGGGGCTGCCTGGTTCGACCCAGGTCCGTACACTGACCAAGCCTTATATATCTTTTGGGGACAGGCAAGACCCCCTAATGACAGGTAAAGACACATGTCATGGGAATGGGTTTATCCTACAGTAATGAGGGACAGTCTAGGGGCACACGCATTATAAGAAAGGGAGGGATCAGGGGTATACATGTGACAAGAAGGGAAGGGACTAAGGGTATACAAGTGACAAGAAAGGCGCATCCTAGACCCAATATGGCAACCTCACCTTGATCATCCTTGGGTGAGCTTGACCTCCCTGGGCTCCTACCAGGAAGTCATCTACTGCTGTCCTTATCAGAAGGGACAGGCTGTAGTCTGATTGCTCTAGATGACTGATAACCCTTAGGGAGAATAATTCCTGTCCGACTTCGGTTGAACTCCATGGGTATAGTCATTTGCCACCTGTAGCAAGCAGTTTAAGTTAGGCGTCTATTTGGGGGAGATAACTTGGGAGAAATCTTTCTGCTCCCCACACTGGCCCCACAGTCTACTTCTGGTACTCTCGCAGGACTTTGTCACGCTGCTCCCCTTGCTGTTCTGTTGCACTTCCTTAGTGTTTCCCCTCGGTGTGGTGGAGTCAGATGGGACGTAATTCCCACACTGTATCTCCAGTGTTGTCCCCTGCAGGGTTACGGGTCAGTGAGGGGTGTCCTGCCTCGTAGTGGGGCGGCTCGTTGGTCCTCTTGTGAAATGGAGCCAAAGCCCGGCCAGGTTGTATTTGAACTTTGGAAACCTGACAAAGGCAATTCCTGAAAATGCTCCCCATGTTGAAAAATGGAAACTTTGTAGCAGCTGCCTAATCACAGCAAGGGCCAGAAGGCGGGGCAACCAGGAACTTAGAGATAGGGTCCCCAGAATAGGCACTTAGGTGCTAACCGCTGGAACATGCGGAATTACTACTGTTACATTAAAAAAAAAACAGTGTAATCTTGCTCTCAATAGCTAACCACAATTTCTGCTTCTGTGCTTGCCTGTTTGCTCAACTGCAAAAGCCCATTGTTTCATTTAGTCCTATAAAAGTTTAAGCTAAAAAGTAACCGAGGCTGCTCTCCTAGCAAGAGAGTTGCTCCCTGCGCAGGGATGCAATAAACTCTTACTGCTTTGACTTTTGAGTTGAGTCTTTTCTGCCTCACCAATGTAAAACTCTCTCTGTGCATTGGCTGCTCTGAGCAGGGACAGCGTTCTCAAGACTCGGTGGGCCAAGGTGTGCTGCACTCTCTCTCCCTCCCCCTTCACTTACTCCTGTGTGCTCTGATCAGATATGTCCCTCTCCCTGAGCTGTAGCTTTGGTTTTGCCCTCTGAAGTCAATTCTTCTGGGGGGTGGGATGGCTGTCCACGTCGTTGGGATTGGGGGCTGCCCCTCAGACCTCTCTACTAGTTCCCTGCTTCATGCTGGTGTGTTGCATTCACATCTTGGAGCACCGAGGGAACCACAATGGGTGATCCAAAATGGGTGCTGGGGAGGGTGTAGGAGGCCTGGTAGGGCTTGATCCAGGGCAGTGTAATTGAGAGGAATGACTGAAACACAAATGAAGGCTGAGCATGATAGGGGGACAAGAAGAAAGTAAAAGTAACAAAGAGGCAAAGGGAATTTATAGAAGTCTAAATACAGGAATGTAAAACATATGAAAATGTCTATAGATGATGAGGAGGAAATAGATCTACATGCATATCTTTATAGGATTAATATTAAGGTAGCAGATGGGCATTGGGCCTCTAGTACTCCCTCAATGCAATAACATTTTGCTCTATTAAACTGGCATTCCATGATCCCCACCTTCCCAATATGATCGCTGAAGACAAGTGTGTGCGTAAGCAAATGTGGTGCAGAGAGCTGATGGTGCCTGGCTATCAAAAGATATAGCATCTGGGGTCTGAAAGGCTTAAAGGTAAACAAGTGGACATCTGGCTCAGAAGCAACAAAGTCCACATGGAAGAAGCACACGAACCTGTGAGATCATGAGGTATTGGTGGAATCAGGTAACAGGCATCCAAGAACAAAAAATCATATCACTGTGAATGGGGGGAAGTGCAGAGTGGGGACCCAAAGTCCATCTGTAGGCAACTGGAAATCCCCTTACAGAAGGGTTGTGGGGAGGAGATGAGCCACTGAGGGGACAGTGTAGCAACAATGAAACATACAACTTTCCCCTAGTTCTTTAATGCTTCTTCCCCTCTCCTGCCCCTCCCCTCCCCCACTTTCATGACCCCAATTATAACTTACAAATTGGGGTAGACCAGAGGATGGTAAACCACTGTACACTTGGAGGTCATTGCAAAGAGGTCAGAGGTTATCTTCCCTGGGGGTTATCAGCCACCTAGAGCTATCAGACAGTAGAGTCTGTCCCACTCGGAGTGGGGCCGCCTCCCTTCTGATGAGGACAGTAGATTGTTTCCCTGAAGGAGAGTCCAGAGAGGCCAAGCCTACTCAAGGGTGAACAAGGTTGGGCTGCCATCTTGAGTCTAAGGTCCACCCTTCTTGTCACATGTGTACCCCTAATCGCTCCCCTCCTATTGTGTGTACATCTTTAGCTCATCCCCTGCCTGTCACGCTTATGCCGATTGTAGAGCCCCTTCCCGTGACGTGTGTGGTTACCTGTAATCACACCCCTAAGTTTGTTGAGACCTTGGTCAGAAATAGACTCTCTCTCCTGCCCTCCCAACCTCCTGCCATCTCCACGTGGATCACCAAGAAGGACTGAGGTGAGTGTGCTACCAGGAAATATGCCTGACTCCTTCTTAACTTTACTCTCTCTCTCCCATCTCTCTTACTCTCTATGACTTTACTATAATCTGTACAGATTATAACTGAATGGTTGCAGCTACTAAACCCGTGATAGTGTTACCAGCTGGTCTCCCCTCATATATGAGGACATATTTGTGAACGTGTGCGTGTGTGAGGGTGTGTGTATGGTATGTGCTTGTGTATAGCTGTGTGTGGAACGCATCTGTGATGTGCTTATATTTGTGTGGTGTGCATGTGTGCGAGTGTGTGTATGCATTTGTGTGCATATGTGTATCATATGTGTGGGGTGTGTCTGTATCTGTGTGTGGCGTGTGCTTGTGTATAGTGTGTGGAATGCATTTGTGATGTGTATATATTTGTGTGTGGTGTGTATGTGTGAGATTGTGTGTATGTATTTGTGTGTATGTGTGGGGTGTGTCTATATCTGTGTGTGTGGTGTGTGTGCCCTGTGTTCAAGGGGCCTTCGAGGAAATTTGTGGAAAGTAGAATGAAAATATAATGGGATGTTTTCATGAACTTGTGAAAGTCTCCATGTGTAAGACAGTATGTGTTTGTGTGTATAGTGTGTATGTGTACTTGGTGTGTATGGAAAGGTACATGTGTGTGGCATGCATGTGCAATGTGCTTACAGATTGGTGTATGTGTCACATGCGCATGCATGTACATGTATGTGACACATTATGCATTTGTGTGTGATTTGTGTGAGCACAGTCGTAGGCTGATAAACATTTAACAACTGACTTTCCAGTGACGAAAGTCCTGATAGATAAGATATGCCAATGTCTGTTGTGTAAATACTCTCCCCATGGTCAAGAGGAAGCTACGGTTATAATGCGAAAGCTATCCAAGAAGCTAGACCGTATGCAGAGCATAAGGATGGGAGGAAGGCTTACGGACCACCCGCACTACCCAGATGGCACCACCTTGCTTGCTGGAAGTGATGTGAACTTGAAGAATTTGCTGATGAAGATCCAGACGGCAGCCTTCAGGATGGGCTGCAGCCCAATGTCCAGAGAACAAAAATCCTCACACCTGAACCAAGAGGCCGCATCACGATAAACGGAGAAAAGATGGACGTTGTCAGGATTTCATTTACCTTGGATCCACAGTCAGTGCTCATAGAAACAGTAGCCGAGAAATCAAACCGCGTATTGCATTGGGTAAATCTGCTGTACAAAGACTCTTTAAAGTGTTGAAAAGCCAGGATGTCCCTTTAAAGACCATGGTGCACTGTCGCAAGCCAAGACATTGTCCATCATCTCCTATGCATGTGAAAGTTGGACAGTAAATAAGGAAAGCTGTAGAAGAATTTATGCATTTAGATAATGATGATGCTGGCCAAAAAAAAAAAAACTGTGGACTGCCAGAAGAACAAACAGCTTTATCTTGGAAGAAATATAGCCAGAATGTTCTTTGGAAGCAAGGATGGCAAGATTTCATCTCGTGCCTCTGGACAAGTTATCAGCAGAGATCAGTCCCTGGAAAAGGACATTGTCTGTATTAGTCTGGGTTGACTAGAGAAACAAATTCATAGACATGTATATGTGTATCAGAAGGAACTGTATACAAAGAGTAATTGTATATCAAGAAAACATTTCTGCCCAGTTGAGACCAAGTCTATAAGTCTAATATTAGCCCATGTCTGGTACCAGTCTATACAATCCTCTTCAGACACACGCAGCACATGCAATGATGCCAAATGCAGAAGATACAGGTCGGTGGGTGGGATGTCTTATGGATCCAGTGGCAGTGGAAACATTTCGGTGCTGGCTTTGGTCTCCGTGTGGCTCCTCCGGCTCCAGGGCTCTGGCTCCATCAACGTAGCTCCTGTGCCAGAAGACAAAGCAGAGTGCCTGTCCTCTGGTGAGTTATTTATCTCCTTTGCGCCTCCAAATGAGGTTATCAAGCTGCGCCCTGATTGACAGGCTAGACTCCACCCCTTCCTCAAGTTGACAAGAGATGATATAAATGCCACATCATCTTTGGTAAAGTCAGTGAAAAAGAGAAAGATCATCAGGAGAGGAACTGACTCCGGGGCCAAGACAAGGGGTTCCAACATCAGAAGGATGGTGAGGATGGTGCCGACTGGGTCGTGTCTCTTCCTGCTCTTCTAAGATCTGATTTCAGGAAGCTGGGAAGTTCTTGAGAGCTGACAGAAGGAGGCTGTACTACAGAGAAAACATGCGGTAGTAAATGATGTACAGTGTCCCAGCCCTCCCTCTCCCTCCCTTTATAATTTGGATGCTATTGTGGATTGTCATCAAGTCCGTTCAGACTCAGAGGGACCTTCTGTGACAGAGTAGAACTGTCCCATTGAATTTCCTTGCTGTAATCTTCTTTAATGGAGGAGGGATGAACACTTGTTTTATTATAGCAGAAATCATTCAACAATGCAAAGGCAGCGATATGGTCCCACCGTATAGCTGACTGTACTATCCGAATAACACTTTCCTTGTTCACTATGGCTACAGAGCAATATCGATTTTACTTTGTCATCAGTTGCCCACCTATCTCACGGCATCCTTTTTGCTGTTGCTGCGAGCATAATTGATTAAAAGAGAAAACTGTGTTGCGAGTTAGATGAGGTTTGCGTTTCAGACCATCATTGCTGTATTCAACAGTTTAAGCAACTTATCAGAGTCCCCGATTTTGCCAGTAGTCTATGGGGACGGACCTCTAAGTCTTTCTTCCCAAGAGGCACTGGGGAGCTCGAACCATTGACCTCTTAGTTCCGACGAGTGCTTAACCACGATGCCACCTCCTGCCATCGAGTTGACTGTACCTCATAGCATGCCTATAGGACAGGGCAGAAATGCCCCTCTGTGGGATTCCAAGACTCTGACTCTTTACAGGAATAGAAAGCCTCGTCTTTCTCCTGTGGAGAGGCTGGGGGCTTGGAACTGAGAAGAGTTGTGGGTAGTCTTCCAAACGAGGCTCCTCTGCCCAAGTGATGAGAGGACGAGAAACCCCATTTTGTGAAAACTGCCTTGCAAGACATTAACCACGTCCCCCTCCAAGTCAATGCCCACCTGTTACGAAAGAGTATGTGTCCCCACCAGAAGAACACTCAACCTAGGACCACCAAATGTAGCAGACTGATAAGAAATAACCAAGGCAACCGGACGGCACGGGAATTTCCACACTCTGCTTGCCTCAGTGTATAAAACCTGGACCTCAGAGCTGGTCAAGTCAGCAGGTTAAGATCCAGGAAGCATCAACTCCCACTCCCTCCCCCTGGGGCCCAGCGTGAGTACACTGATGAAGGCATTGGCCAGCATGGACTGGAACTTTCAACTTGAAAATGCTTGCTGAATTCACCTTTATGATTATATACTATTATGCATATTTGCTACATGATACTTTACTTAAGCCCTAAGGCTTCAAATTGTTGCATGTGAGATGTTTGCAATGAGCAAACTGAGCACTCAAAAATGCCACTGAACGTTCTCCAATCATTGTTCAAGGCACTCACCACACCCAAGTCCCTGGTTACCACTTATAATCTCCCGTTTCTCTTATGCCTTGGCCTATTCTAGATATTTCCTTATCGGAATACACTGAGTTCACTCAGCATACCGTTTCCTGGGTGCATTCATGTTGCCACATGTCACTCTCTTCAGGGTTCAGTGATATTCTGTCGGATGTATGGACAACGTTCTGTTTGATTCGTCACCTGCGGACGGACAGCCGGGTTGTTTGCACCTTTGAGCAATTGAGGCTAGCTTTGCAGCGAACCCTGGGAGACACGTTATCTGTCTGTGCTCCCGGGTATGCACCTCAGAGTGGAATTCCTGGGTCCCAGGCAGTTCTTGTACGATAGGTAGGTTTATGATACCAACCTGGGCAATAATCACAGGAGGGAATAATTGAGGGCCGGAGAGATAAATGAGAGATAAAAGAGATACATGAGAGATAAAAGCCTCGCCTTTCTTGTCTCTTGATCTTTGATGATCAGATCAGTGTGCGACTGTCTTAACTGGTTCTCTGCCTCAATTTGCTAGCTACTCTTCCTGTGGGACATATAACCCATGGACTGTGTAACTGTAATTTGAGATTCCTTCAAGACCTGCTTCGCCACAACTTCTGGAGTGGACATTGCTTAAGCTGGAGACTGTTGGTGACCTGTCTTGCTGTTTTCTGCCTGTGGCCGGATAGCCTGAATTGCTCTACAGAGGATTCAGCTAGCTGCTTCCTTGACTTGCAACCAGCGGTCCTGAAGTCTTGAAGGACTGCCAGTGCATTGTTAGCTGTCTCTTGGAAGTGAGTTGCACTGTTTATGTCTTATGTTGTATCTATCTATCTACCTATCTATAATCATTAGTGTCCTGGTTTTATTTTTTTAAAAGAACCCCATCTAACATACCTTTTTTGAGGGCCTGCCAAACAGCAGCTGTGCCATTTTGCATTTCTGCCAGTAAGCAAGGAAGGATTACAGCGTGCATGTGGCAGTCACATAATTTGGTGTCAGTTTGAGGATTAAGAGTAGAGGGGTGGAGTCTAGGCCGTCAATCTGAAGATAGCCAATGAAACTTCTGTGTGGGCATGGCCTTCTCCTGTGAATTCTGGAAAATCTAGTACTTGCTTCTTGGAGGCAGAAGACATTCTCTCTTTCAGTTCATTCCTTTGGAGACACTTGACTGACAAGGCTGACTCCCTGCAGGACATCCCTGAGGAGAAGCCACATGGATCTCCCCTGATGTGGCCAGAAACCTGGATCTAGAGAAGCCACGTGGAGACCCCTGCCAGCACTGATGCTTACCATGCCATTGGATCCAAAGACTTTCCACTCACGGACTTGTGGCCATTCTGCATTTGGCTTCATTTCATGTGTTTCGTGAATCTGAAGAGAACTCTATAAATTGGTATCAGGCATATGGGCTAATATCAGACTTATGACCCTGGACTGGACTGGGTTGGGATGTTTTCTGAATGTACAATAACCCTTTATATAAAAACTCTTTCCTATATACAGATGTGTTTATGAATTTCTCCAGTCTACCCAGATTAACACAGTCCAAATCAAACATTTCTTTGGTCAGACTCTCTCTCCCTCTCTTTATCCCAGTTGACACAGTAAGATGGTGACATCCTGCCGCCAAGAAAGAGGGGGCAACAATTTGTGGAGCAATGTGCATTTAATTCTCAACACAAGCCTTTGTGGAGTCCTGGTGGTGCCCTGTAGCTAAGGGCTGGGCTGCTACACTACAGGTGGGTGGTTCAAACACACCAGGTCACTCCATAGGAGATAGAGGTGGCAAGCTGCTTCCATACAGAGGAAACCACACTTATCTAAGGGGCCAGACTGGCCAACTCTCTAGATTTCAGGCAGCTGGCAGATGCCTCATTTATCTCAGTAGAGAGCCAGGAGGAATTTGGAGAAGTCACTTGAAGCTGGGCAGGGATTAAGCTATTTATAACCTAGCAGCAAAGAGACAGTTCTTTGACATTTAAGAACCCGGGTTGAAATGCCAGGAATCCTGGTGGCTCCATGGGTTTGGCATTGAATGCTCACTGCAAGGTTGGCAATTCAAGCCCACCGGCTACTGTGCGGGAAGAAGACGAGGCAATTTCCTCACATGGTAGTCTCAGACCCTACAACGCAGTTCTGCTCTCTGTCTTATAGGTTCTGTGTCGGCTGCAAGGGACTCCACAGTAATGGGGTTTCTTTCTTTTTTTTGCATCACTGCCCTCTGGTGGTCGTGGGAGCTACCTAGCGCTGCTCCTAAGAGCTGCCACTGGATTTGAACCCCCAAGCCTACAGGCCGCAGTCCCCCACTCAACCACTTACACCACTGGGGTTCAGCAATGGGGTTTATTTTCTTTGGGTTTTTGCTCTTGCTTGGGGTTGAAGCTCCCTTGTTACAAAGGTTAAACTCTTGAGTGCTAACTGCAAGGTCAGGGGTTCAAACTCATCCTCTACTCCGTGGGAGAAATAAACCGTGTGAGAGGAATCATTTCTCTGTGTTTGTCTTCAGCTCCTCTGTCATCAACGGAGAATGATCCAACCAAACCAAAGGTCCACTGTCATCTGGGCTACTCTGCCTTAGCAGCCTTAGAGGACCGTGTGCGTCCAGGTGGACTAGAGAAACAAATGCACAGACACTCAGATGGGTATGAGAAAGAGCTTCCTATCTGAGAGCGATTGAATATTGAGAAAACAACCCTGCCCAGTCCAGATCGAGTCCATAACTCTGATCTTAGCCCGTATGTCTGATACCAATCTATAAAGTCCCCTTCAGACTCACAAAACACAATGAGGTCAAATGCAGGAAGATCACAGGCCACTGGGTGGAAAGTCTTGTGGATCCAGTGGCCTTGGAAAGCATCTCGGCTCTGGCAGGGGTCTCCGCATGGCTTGTCTGTCACTCACATAGCTCTATGTGTCTTGTCAGATGCAATGTCTCCCAGGGACAGAGAGTCAGCAGTTCCATGTGTCTCGCCAGTAGAGTCTCCAAAGGAGGGCATGTGTGTCCCGGCCCCTTCGCTCTTCCAAATGAAGTCACCGAGCTGTGACTTGACAGGCCAAACTCCACCCCTTCCCTCGTACGTCTCCAACGGACAACAGACTCTCTAACTACCACAGGACAGAGTGGTGTTGCGGGTTACCTGTGGGACGGTTGACCACAAGATCCGTGGTTCGAACCCTCCAGCTGTTCTGAGGGAGAAGGACAAGGCTTTCCACTCCTCTAAAGAGGCAGCCTAGGGACCCCACAAGAGTGCTTCTCCTCTGTCCGGTAAGGCCACTATGAGTTGAAACTGGCTTGATCACAGTGAGTTTCTTTCTCTCGTTTGAGGATCGAAAGTTGCTAAGTCGGTTTTGGGGGGTTGACATCTTTCCCAGACCAGGCGGCTGGCCTCCTCTTTCTCCCTCTAGGCTAGCTGCTGTGTGCGTAACTCCTCCTCCACCAGGGTTCTCTGATTCACTGCTGCTGCTTTCTGTTTTTGTTCGGTACTGTCAAGGGACCAAGCCATAGTGACCCGATGCTCAACAAAAGGAAACACTGTCGGGTGGGTCCCACACCATCCTCACAACTGCTTCTATGCCCCGGCCCATTGTCAGGCACCTGTGCCCATCCCTCTTCAGGAGACCCTTCCTCCTTTGGGCTGCTCTTCCACTTTTCCAAGCATGACGTTGTTCTCCAGGGACTGGTCACTCCTTGACCACCCATGCAAAGTATATGAAGTTTCCCCATCTTTGCCCAGTCTATAAAGTCCTCTTCGGACTCAGGAAACCCATGCAATGGCGCCAAATGCAGGATGATCATAAGACAGATAGGCAGAAAGTCTTTGGATCCAGTGGTGTTTTAAGCAGCTCAGCACTGGCAGGAGTCTTCATGTGGCTTCTTGAAGTCCAGGTTTCTGGCCACATCAGGGGTAGGTCTACGTGGTTTCTCCTCAGGGGTGTCTTGCAGGAAGCCAGCCTTGTCAGTGGAGTCTCTCAGGCAGCGAGTGTCAACAGTAGCAAGTCCTCCAAGGAAGTGAACTGAGAGAGAGATAATATCTCCACCTCCAAGAAGGAATCATCACCTTTCCCAGAATGCTCAGGAGAAAGCCATGCCCACACAGAGGTCTCATTGGCTAGCTCCAGATTGACAGGCTAGACTCCACCCCGACACTCTGAATCTTCAAACTGACACCAGATTACGTGACCACCACAGAAGGTTTAATGGTCCAGGATGGAAGAGTCCAAACAAACTAAATTCCAGTTTGGTGTTTATATCCCGAAGCTAACCCCTAGGATAAAGTGACCAGATTTTAACCCTGGTGAGCGGGACACCGTTGGTGGGGAGGGGGTAGAAGGGGTATATTCCCTTCCCATTCACCCACCGTTGCCTAGCCTGCCATGCATTCTTTCCAAAAATCAGGACATTTTTAAAATGCTGCGGGATGCGGGGGAAATTGTTTAAAATTGAGGCTGTCCCACCAAAAGCGGGATGTCTGGTCACTTTACCCTAGGAGTCCTGGCGGTGTCGTGGCTTCGTGTTGGGCTGCCCACCACAGGGTCACTAGTTCAAAACCGTCAGCTGCACTGAGGGAGAGAGATGAGGCTTTCTTCTCCCGCAAAGAGCTCTGGTCTCACGGGGGCAATTCTGTACACTCCCACAGGGTCCCTGTGAGTTGAATTCAACTCGATGGACTTTTTTTTTTCCTTCAGTTTTTGAAAGATAACCCCTAACTTGTAGATCAGGTGTCCAAAAGGACACACCCCTGGGCTGTCTTCAGGTGCAGGAAACATATTTCGGAGAACACCATTCAACCCCTAACACCTAAAGTGAAGATGCTCCTCAGACTGGCCACCACCCCAACTCAACAAAACAAAAAAGCCCTCCCTGCCGAGTCCATGTTGATTCATAGTGCCTCTATAGGGCAGGGAAGAACTTGCCCTGTGAGTCTCCAAGACTCTTTACGGGATTAGAAAGTCCCGTCTCTCTCCCTCAGAACAGCTGGTGGTTTCAAACAGCGGACCTTGCAGACTGCCGCCCAACTCGTAACCACTGTGCCAGCAGGGCCTCGTGGGCACCACCCAGACTCCCAATTCTTCCAGACCTGTCGGTTATGTGCTTTTATTGAGAAGATTGTTCATAACCTCCCCACCCCCCTTTATCCAAACCATGTAGAAGCTGATCCTGATATCCTCCCATCCCAGAGTTCCATCCCTGTGCTGGGTTCCCAAAGCCTTAGTGCCACATGGCCAGCCAAGATCAACGAGGAAGGAGCTGTCAATATCTTTGCTGCCACTCTTGTTATGTGACACCGGAAAATCAAAAGCAGGAACGGTCCTGTTCACGGACACATTGATAATCTTCCGAGGACCCGGGCATGATGGATAGTCTCAGGGAAACCGAGATCTGGCCCGTTGGTTAGTGACGCCCCATCCCTTTTCTCCCGCCTCCTGTTCGACGCGAAGCCTGCAATGTTGGAGTGGTTCGTTTGACTTAGCCACAGGTCAGGGTGGGGAAATAGGCGTGTCCTCGTCGACGGCAGTGGGTTTGATGGTTTCCACTTGGGTCCTTAAAGTGGGACGCCTGTGCAGTCACATCAGGGCAAATGAAATGTACACAAATGGCGTTGTGCTCCTTAAGAAGGGGGCCCAGTTAGCTGCCGCGTGCTCTTCGCTTTGGGCACGTCCACCTTCCTGCTACCTGAAATGCAGATGCCTTCAGCAAAGCTCCGACCGATTGATGGCCATCATTACTGATCTGGAAACCACGACACCATCGAATCTACAGGTTGTAAAACAACGTAGTGCTTCTTATCCCTGTTGATAATTTCCTCTTGCTAGTGAGGCTCAATCACTTCGACCAACGGAACCTCCCTCTGTGCCTGTGGTTCTAATGGCACATTGTTGGTAGGCGTCATTGAGTCAGGGCCAACACGGGCATCGCAGAAGGAACTCTGCCTGGTCCCTCTCCATCCTCGTAGCTCTCGGAGAAATAGAGCCAAGACAGTGGAATTTTCCTGTGAATTTTTTTGAAGTCCTTCCTGTAGTGGATTTCTGCAGTGGGAGCCACCAGGTCAATTCATCTCAGAGGAAGTCCTCTTTGTCATGGACCTTTCACTTTCCTAAACTGTGATGTCTATCTCTGGGAGTTGATCATCTCTGACAACATGCACGGGTGGAGGGGGGCAGCAGCGGGGAGGCATCTGGCTCTGGGTGCCACACCATGGCGCTCAGACCTGGGCTGGCTTTCTCGTTCCTTCCTGTGAACTGAGGTGGTCTGTTTTCTCTTAGACATCGCCAGGTCACGGTCGGGGAGGTGTGAGGGGGGCTGGGTAGTACTGGGACGGTTGACTCTATCAGGTGATTGTGATCCATGCACCCACACGCAACTTTAATTAAAGTTAGGAAGCCTTTATTTAGCTGTAGTCACCGGGCAGCTAGAGCGTCGTTCACCCAAGACCCCGAGAGCTTCAAGTGGGAGGTTTGTACACCATGCAATAAACAAAGCACAGGGGACAGGCGGCGTCACACTGTACAGAGCAAGGGGGAACTCGGATACAAAGGCAGGTGGTGTTCTGATAATTGGGAGCTACGGAGTCTCACCAAACTAGAGCAGGGGCAATTTCAAGAATACACGGCAATGGCTCGGCTGTTCCAGAAAACGGCAGCTACCAGAGGAATGACAATAGTTGCAAAGTGGCCGAACAAAATTTGCGTCAGTACAGAATGGCTACCGTCAGGGTGATTGATTCCATTGTTAGAACGACCATGTCAATGGGCTGCCACAGCATGGTTATACTGGGGTTCGTCGGTGGATGATGACAAGGGAGGATAAGAAGGGAAGAATCAAAGGACAGCCCAGCAAAGACAAAACAAGAATCAGAACCCGGGGGCAGGGGGAAAACAACAAAAACTACACACCAAAATAATAATCATTAAAAAATAGAAAGAAAATGAAAACCTAGACTCTAGCCGGCAGATGCTGCTGCTTTTTCAGTCACCAGTATGTGCTTCTCTCGTTTTAAAAGATCATTTTATTGGGGCTTGTACAACTCCTATCACAATCCATACATTCATTCATCGTGTCAAGGACGTGTGTACATTTACTGCCCTCCTCATTCTCAAAACACGTGCTTTCTCTTTGAACCCTGGGTATCAGCTCCTCCTTTTCCCCCACCTCCCCGCCCACGAGGATCCTTGAGCAATCATCTATTATTGCCATCATGTCATCATTTTTATAGAAGCAGGTGGCCTCGCTTTTCCTGGGAAGAGCCGACCGCACTTTATGGGTTCCAGCGCAGTGCTTAACCATGGCGCTCCCAGGGCCCTCGGTCCAGGGTCCAGGACGTCTGGTCCAGGGTCCTGACTTTGCACTTGCTCTGGCGATCTCCAGACCTGACACCTGTCTCGTCTCCATCCCTGCCTGCTGTCTAACACGAAGTCATTCGGTTTACTGGTGTGCCCCGCACTCACGTGGACCACCTGATCCTAACAGAATAAACTCCATCTCCAAATGAGATTTCATCTGAGGAGTGTGTGGGGTGGTGGGGGGGGGGGGGGGAAGCTTAAGATCCCCATTCCTATTTGTGGAGGGGGAGGCACACAGTAGTCCCTGACAACTGGTCTGGTCACTCTGCTTCCAGGGCTCACAGCCCTAAGAGGGTTGAGCAGGCCAAGGCCTGTCGTGCCTGGGTTTGGCAGGTGATAAGGTCACCCGCCGGGAGTGGCGGAGCTGGGTGTCTCCCTCCGAATGTGCCAGCACACGGTGTCCCAAGAGCGTCCGGGGCAGCCGGCTGCTGAGTCAGAAGCCTGGGCCGTGCCCTTAGGGCCATGTGTAACTTCCCTTCTCGGTGCTTCTGGCAGAGCAGCAGAGCTCAGAGCACAGCCTCCCCGGCTGGCGGGTGAAGCAGGTCCATCGATGTCACTGGTTCTCGGCCTTCCTCGTGCCCCGACCCTCTCATACAGTTCCTCAGGTGGTGGTGACCGCCCCGTACCCACCCCCCCAACCCCCCCGCCAACCATAAGATGATCATTGGGACTTCCTCACTGTGGTTTTGCTGTTATGAATTGGCGTGTAAAATACATGATCGGCACCGAGTATTTTCATCGCTACCAATGCAACAGCACTAAAGCGTGGTGATTCACTGTAAAACAGTATGGATCTGTACTGTGAAAGAGCTGTTTTCTGGTGGTCTTAGGCGGCCCCGGTGAAAGGGTCGTGTGACCCCGAAAGGGGTTGAGACCCACAGATTGAGAACCGCTGCTCTGCGTACTATGAACAGCTATTGCCAGGGCGTCTGTGCCGACTCACGGTCGTGTTATGGGACAGGGTAGGACTGCCGCCCATGTGGGTCCCCAAGCTTGTAACCCTTCACAGGCATATCCAGCCCCACCCCCATCTTTCTCCCAGGGAACGGCTGGTTTTGCACTGCCGAGCACCCTGTGCATTTGGCGCTGTGGGTGACCACGGGCCCCTGCACAATGAGGTGGGACAGCGCTTGCACGTCCCCGGGGGCATAAAGGATTGAAGGGCTCAGACCTGGACTGCCCTCGGACAGCTGTGGACCCAGTGGGAGAGAAGCCGTTGTCTGGGCTCCCTGCTGACTGCTGTCGGGACCAACGCCCTGCACCGTGTTCTGTGAGCGTTGGCTTGGTGAAGCCCACTCTCTCGTCTCCTCTCATTTGGGGGTGCGGTGGGGGGTGGGGAGGGTGTGCCTCGTTTTCAGGGTCTTTACCGGCAGGCTGGTTGACAGTCCCAGGCCATGGTGTGGCCGCACTCTTAGAGTGGGCGCTGTGAGGCCACGCCTCCCAGGGCCCAGCGCGGACTAGGACACCAGGGAGACGCGTCGGAATGATTTATTGGAAAAGCGAACACACACACACACACACACACACGTACACACACAACAATCCCAGACCCCAGCTTACCGCATTATCCTCCCCGCTTCTCTCTCTCACACACCCCCCCCACCTCGCGTGTGAGCAAGAAACCATGCAGACTGTCAGACCAGACTCCTGTGCACACAGGGTCTGGCTCCCACCACCCCACTCCACCCCCGCCCCGCGGAGTGCGGGAACCCTAGTAGAAGTCCTCTGGGTCGGACTCGGAGTCCGGGCCTTTCTGGTTCTGAATCTGGCTCTGCTCCCGGTACAGCTGGGCCACCTGAGGGGAGAGGGACCCAGAGGCGAGGTTGAAAGTTCTGTGGCTGCGTGGCCCCTATCCCCAGCCCTACCCCCGTCACCCCTTCTGTGGACCGGGCCCGGTCCTCACCTGGGCACTGGAGGTGGCCTCTTCCGGCTTCTTGTCGTCCCGGACCCGCACGAACCGAGGGAAGCGCAGGGAGATGCCTTTCTCACGGTCCACCTGCGGGGGTGGGGGGGAAAGGGCGGCATCTGGGCAGTTTTCCCAGGGCCCGGGTTGCCCTGAGGCCGCACCCCTTGTGGAGGTAAAGAATTAAGGACTCAAGGTTGACCCCTTGTTCAAGATTCTGAGCAGGGAGGGAAACAAATAGAGGAAGTTAAATATACTAACGGGCATGGGATTTCCTGGGTGGAAGGGTATGCTTGTTTAAGAAGGTAGGTTTTTTTTAATTGTTTCTGCAAAGATGAGTAAAAATGGCTAACTGTATATCCGCCGGCACCAGTTCATCTATTTGTTTTTGATCCGTGGTGGAGGGCCAGTCATGGGGTCTATAAAGCCTGAAATTGCCCCCGGGGGTGGGGGGGGGTTGGTGGTGGAGGGGAAGGTGTCCTGCTCCCCCTCCTTGCACCAAGTGGGCACTGCCTCTGTACAGGTTTCTACTTTCTCTGCTGGTTGACAAGACCCTGTTCTGATTCCTCCTCCCTCCTTCCCTTGAGCTCTGGTCTCCGTACCCCGGCCCACTTGGCGGGGGACATGCATCTGATAAACAGCAGGTGGGGGGAGGGGCTTCAAGAAAGGCCCTGGGAAAAATGGACTTCTAAACTCTGTGTTT
This sequence comes from Nesogale talazaci, assembly GCA_004026705.1. NCBI lineage: Eukaryota > Metazoa > Chordata > Mammalia > Afrosoricida > Tenrecidae > Nesogale > Nesogale talazaci. The sequence goes on along the minus strand of PVJH01024289.1, from coordinate 3,960 downwards.
CTGTGTCTGAGGGACTCGGGGTTGTGGCTGCCGCTGCTACCAGTCACCCCCAGGCCAGGCCAGCTGCTGTGGCTGGCATTTCTGCTGGGGCCAAGGGCCCCAGGGACTCTAGAAATGGGGTACAAGCCACTGAGAGCCAGGTCCTGGTGACCCTGTGAGTGTCCGCTGCCCATGCAGCATCACTGGTTCTCTGCTGACAAGGTGGACGAGACCAGGGCTTGAACCCGGGTCTCGCGCATGGGAAGCGGGAGCCCCACCCCTAAGCTACAAAGGACGCTTGGAGCAGGCCTCTGAGAGTCACCTCCCAGCTCACGGGAGCTGAGGCCCTGGGGCCCGTTTCACCAGCTCTCTGGGGCTCCTGGCCCCGCTGTACTTCACCCTCGGCTGTTCGAGTCCCCAGGTCCCTGGCACCGTCAAGAGGGTGACACGGGGCCAAGTGCCACTTCAGTGTTCTCCCTCCCTGTCAGCCCGTGGATGTTGACAGTGGCTCGACAGGATGGTGTCTGTGGAATTAAGACTCCCCACCCCCAGCCCCACCTCTGTCTCCCAAGTTTTATCAAATATGAGAAGCTGCTTGCCAGAGCTTGGTGGGAGGTCAGATGCTGAAGAGATAGTCTCCCTCTAGCTGACCTCCAGTGGCGTAGTGGTTGTGTGAGGGGCTGCGGCCCCACAGGGTTGGCGGTTCAAATCCAGCAGCAGCCCTCCAGGAGCAAGGCTGGGCCTCCCACTCCCACCAGAGGGCAGTGATGTGGAAGGAGAGAGAGAGAGTCTCCCTCGAGGCTGCAGCCCTCCAGATGCCATCGCCTCGCCCACGTAAGGAAGGGCTCACTGCCCACAGTTAGGGCAATGGGTCACTTCCCCCGACAGCTTCGGCTACATCGTCTCCAGCTCAAGGGCAGTCAAGGTCCACCCATCTTGTCATAGGTGAGCCCCCGATACTTCCCCTTCCTAGTGTATGCCTCTAGATGGCGGCCCTCATCGCTGTATAACCTATGGTGCAACCCCTTCCTGTGACGTGCGGGTACCTGCAATCACACCCTCAAATTGATATAGGCCTTGGTCAGCAGTACAGGAGCTCACGCTGTCGCTTCTCCTCCCCCTGCTCTTTCTCTCGCCCCCCCCCCCACGTGGACCATCCAGCAGGGCTGAGGGGAGCAGGCCGCCCGAGTGTGCCTGACTCTGTGCTTTCCTTCTCTCGGCTTTTCTACGACTTCGCTGCAATCTTCACAGCGTATCGCTGTACCGCTGTGCCTGCCGGGCCTGTGAGGACGTGTGCGGGGTCGGGTCCCCTTGACAGGAGTCGCACTGTGGACCTTGCAGTCAAGCAGGCCTGGGGCTCCTTGAAAGGGCCGCCGGGCTGTACGGTCTGGTCCTGCTTGTGTCAAAGAGCTGGAGGAGGGGAGGGCACGGAGGTGGGGTTTGTGAGTGATGGCCAAGGGAGGACCCGGGGAGCTAGGGGCTCTCTGTTGACAGGGTCGGGAAACTTGGCCACAGCTCCCGGGGATGGCCACACGGCGACGGATGCCGTTGTCGCGGCCATCGGACCGGGGAAGGTGATCTGGTCTGAGGGGGCTTCAGAAAGTGCAAGAGTTACACTGTCTCTCAGTCCCGCTTCCAGGGACTTACTCAATTTCCCCCGTGTATGCGTTCTCCCCACCCCACCCAAGACGAGTTCCCCCCTTACAAGTGGAAATTCACTGCTGATCAGAAAAGTACGTGCTAGGTTTCAAAGGGGGGGGACACTGTCAGAGCCAAGTCCCTTTTTAATCTGAAAGGTGTCAGCTGTCCTGAAGGAGAAAGCCAAGTGGTTTGAAGGGCACTGGTGGAAGAGGCCTCTTTCCCCCTGGTGGACGGGCTGCTTTACGGGATCCCCAGGGGCAGGCCCACTGCTGTGGAGTCAAAGGGTCTGAAGACCCCCGAGACGCAGTCTGGGTGGGGGACAAGGAGCGCCTTCAGGGCACCTGCTGGCGTCTTGGGGGTAAGGGAGGGAGGTCGTTTCTGCCAAGAATGGAGTCCTCTCACGATGATGCAAAAACGTAATGTGAGAAGAGGGTGTTGGAGGCACAATTTCTGGTCTCTCTTACCAGGGAATTCCTTTTTAAAAAAAGGATCCCCGATACCCTAACACGCAGGTCAAGGTTGGAGCGACAGGCCCTGCGTGAGGCAGTTAAGCGCCTGAGAGCCAGAACCCATGGAAGGCAGACACCTGTCAGAGGCGGAGGAACTTCACATCGTTCCCACTCATCACTCGGGAGAGAAACGGGCCAGGACCATCCCCTCCCCCCGACCCCCAAAGGTGGAAAACCACCAAGACCCAGCCCTGCCCAGTTCCAGCTCTCACAGGCTCGACCCCCTGTATTCACACCACTGAAAACCAGCTCTGGGCTACCAACGCCCCCTGGGAAAACGGAAGCCGGCTTCTGGCCCCAAGTGCATGTTACCTTTTGCTTCCAGGATGAACATTTTCATCTGAAACGCTTTCTGGTAGTGTTTATCAACAGATAGCGTCTTTCTCTTTTATCATGTATTAAGTAGATTTTTTTCTTTCAGGTTTCTATTAAACCTTCTCTGGCAGTCACTTAATCTGGTGCCAATTTGAGGATTCAGAGTGGAGGGGTGGAGTCTAGCCTGTCAATCTGGAGATGGCCAATGAGACCTCTGTGTGGGCGTGGCCTTCTCTGAGAATTCTGGGAAATCCTGCGGTATTTCCCCTTTGGAGGTGGGAGACTCAAGGCTCACTCCTTTGGAAACTCTCTACTGATAAGATACAAGGCAGCATGCTGATAGACCCTGAGCTCTGGAAACTAGAGGGAGGCCCCTGCCAGCGCTGGGATGCTTCTTCCGCCACTGGATCCACAAGACTTTGCACCCACTGGCCTGTGAGTGTCCTGGTGTCATTGCATGTGCTTCGTGAGTCTGAAGAGGGCTTTTACATTGGTGTCGGACATATGGGCTGATAGCAGACCTTGGACTGGACCGGAATGTCTTCTCAATGCTCCATTCCTCTTGTTGATAAACCTCTTTCTCATACACATATGCATGTTTACAAATTTGTTTCTCTAGTCTACCCAAACTAACACAGTTGGTTATTGGTCTGGAGGGACAGCGCTATGGGTTTTCCTGGCCGTGGCTTTGTGGGGGTCACCGTCACTCTGAAGAGAAATCGAGCACCCCCACTCCCACCCTGTAGCCTCCCCTTGACCCTCACTGTCTCGCCAGGACTCACCAGCCCGCGGGCCGCGGGGTAGATGGGTGACAGGGACAGGTCGGCGCACTTCACCTCCCACACGGTGCTGGGCTCCAGCCAGTGGTCGGGGGTCACGGCGCCATCGGCCCGCACGTAGGAGCGCGGGCTGGGCAGCACCAGGGCCTGCGGAGGGAAGGGCGTCGTCGGCTCTCAAAGTCAAGGGGCTGCGGGTGGAGTGGGGTGGCGGATCGTCTGAATGGGGGAGAAGAGCGAGGTGGGGGAGAGAGGGCAGGGGAGCAGGGCGGGCAGACTCTGAGAACTGACACGGCAGACGAGGGGGAAACCTACATTCAGAGAGAGCGAGAAAGAGAGACACTGGGATAGGGATGAAACAGAGACCCAGACGTGGTAGTGGTGGGGAGGTGGGAGTGGGGGTGGAGGTGGTGGAGTGGGTAATGGGGGTGGTGTGTGTGCATGTGTGTGTGTGTGTGTGACAGAGAACAAACGCAGGCCAGACAGACTCTCAACACAAGACCCACGTACAGGGCAGAAAACCTCGGAGCAGGCCCAGGTCTGATCTCTGCCGCCAGCTGCCCTCTCCAGCCTTGCACCGTGAGCCAGACAGATGGGGAGGGAGACCGAGCTTGGGGAGGAGAGGGGGAGGTACCTGGAGGGTCTGGTGGTGCTTCTCCAGCTCCTCATCTCTGAAGCCAGTGCCGAGCTGTGGGGGACATGGAGGTCAAGGCTTGGCCCTATCACCACCCGCTCCACTC
>PVJH01024288.1:0-33348 GCA_004026705.1 Nesogale talazaci | reverse complement strand
CCGGCGCTGGATTTGAACCTCCAAGCCAGCGGGCCGCAGTCCCGCACTCAATACTTATGCCACCAGGGCTCAGCCCATAAACCGAAGGGGTTTTTTTCAGCACATTTTTAATGCAGTTTTTGTAGTAAAACTAGGTGCCTTGCCCACATGGAAGAAACACACCAGCCTGTGTGACTACAAGGTGTCAAAGGGAGCAGGCGTCAGGCATCAAAGAACTAAAAATTCTATCATTATTAAAGAGGGGGAGTACTGAGTGGGGACCCAGAGCCCATCAATAGGTGAAGCAGCACTCCCTTGGAGAGGGGTCGCAGGGAGGAGAGGAGTCGGTCAGGGTACAGTGTGGCAACAATGAGGTATGCAACTTTCCTCTAGTTTCCAAATGCTTCCTCCCACCCACTATCATGATCCCAGTTCTACCGTGCAAACCCAGGTAAACCAGAGGATGTACACTGGAGTTGGAACCATGGGGAATTCAGGACAGTTGATCCCTTCAGGACCAGTGGTGGGTGTGGTGAGGGAGGGTGGAGTGGAAGTGGGTAGCCAATTGCAGGGCTCTACATAAGATCTCTCTTATGTATACGGACAGTGGGGAAGTGGGTGAAGGGACACAGTGGATTGAGTATGATAGGAAAAAGTAATAACAATGGGTAAATTATTAAGGGTTTGTGGGAGAGGGTGGGGGAAAGGTGGGTGGAAGGGGAAATGTGAGGAGCTGGTACTGGGAGCCTAAGTGGAAGGAGGATGTTTCAGGGGTGATGATGGCAACAGGTGTGCAAATGTGGTATGCATACAGTTGGCGTGGGTGTTGATCATGATGGGAGTTGTATGGGCGCCCAATGAAATAATTTTTTTAAAGGAGAGGGAAAGAGGAACTTATACCAAGGGCTCAAGTAGAAAATTTGGAAATGAAGATTACAACATGTGTACAAATATGCTTGGTACAAAGGATATATTAAGTGTTATAAGAACTGTAATAGCCCCCAATAAAAGTATGGGGAAAAAGTAGGTGACTTGACTGGTATTTGGGTTGGCTTGTACTCGAGTGTATATGGTATTTATTGTAGAGTTGTTCAACTTCTTGAATGTATATCTTCTCATCTTCCAACAAGAAATTATTGACCCCTTCTATGCTGTCTGCCATCAGGTATATCAAGAAAAAATTGATTAAAAATATAAGGGTAAAAACAGAAAAAAAGAAAACAGATGAAAGAACTTTGAGGAAAAAGTAAAGACAAGTGGGAAGTTACCCAACAGTAGCAATAAAAATAACTTTAAAATGAAGGAAAAAAAGACAGAAAAAATAAAGAAAAATGCAATTAAAATGAGGTAGCCACAAGAGAAAAGAGAAACAGAATAGTATAGAATGAAAAAAATTAAGATAAAAGGAAAGAAAGGAAGGAGGGGGGTGAATGAAAGAAAAGAGGAATAGAAGACAGGAAAAGAGAAAGAAAGGCTTAAAAATGAAAGGAATGAAAATAATTCAACAGGAAACTGGGAGGAAGACCCAGAGGAGCATAAACTATGGGGTCTGGGGCATCCATTAAGCATCAGCACCCACTGCCAATCAAGGAAATCACAGGGTAGGGGCATACCAGACAGAGCACCTTGTTACCTGAATGATTTCCCAGTCTAGGGCTCCGGATACAGAAGTATTTAATTCTCACTCATAGAATGGCTATGATCAGGGTGCTTATTTCCCAAAAGAACTCTTGAGGACTTTGAGGGAGCAATGCGCTGGCTCTGGAATGAGCTCTTGCCCACCCTGAAGTGGCCTGGCTCCTGGCACTGTATGTTCTGCTGGTCTGTTGAGGCAGAAGTTATAGTCCTGTATGCATGAAGGTGATGCCCCAGGAAATCAATCCATAACTTCAGGCAGAGCAGGGCTGTGGGGGTGTAAGCAGGTGTCAGCAGCTGATGGGTGTGTGGAGGTGAAGACTGGTCATGCTCTGGTCACCAGGAGGCTGTGAAGAACAAGGAAAGATCCCACCTTTCTTATCTGGTTTCCAGCCGTGGCTTGTAAAAGATTCAGAGGACCACACTGTGTCAGACCTACCAACAATTCACCTCCTTGACTCCTCTCGCTATATTTGTGGAGCTTCCTCTCCTAGTTGATAGTCAATCTTTTGCTACCCTTTTCTCTGAAGTTCAGAATACCAGGATTATCACCTACATCTGTCTGGACAGCATGTCTTTCTTCTCTACCACCATGATGGGAATCATTCTGAATGAAAAACATCCTAATGAGATTTAAAAATATATACATTAGTGGGACACATATATCCCATGGAATCTCTGGTGCTACAAAATCCATTTATTTAGGTTCAGACAGTTATACAGGTCCCCCACCAGATGACAGTGTTTACTAAAAATTGGAGAGCAGTTCCCAATAAACTTCAGTTGTGGCAAATGTACATGGGCACCATATGAGGAGGCTTCAAAAATATCATGGAAAAATAGCATTAAAATAGATTTTTTTCCCATGAACTCTTTGAAGCCTCAAATGCACCACAAGTCACAAAAGTGTTCATTGGTTATTTGGATGTTGTGAAATGTAGAATTTTTTCTCATGATTCTTAGTAGACATTTAATACTACCACTCATCTGTTAGTTTGATGTACCGTGGTGGCTTCCATGCTGTGCTAATGCTGGAAGATATGTCTTTGGTATTTTGAATGTCAGCAGTGTCACTCATAGTGGATACGTTTCAGCAGGGCTTCCAAGGTAAGACAGAGTAGAAAGATGGACCTGGTAACCTTGTTCTGAAAATATTGGCCTATGAAATCCTTATGGGTAACAACAGAGCTATCTGATTGTCGGATATAATGCTGTTATCTGATATAGTGCCATAGCATGAATGTCGATCAACTAATTGAAGACACAGAAAAATGCAACAGCAAATACAGCAAAGATTGGAGGATCAAACAGGCCCAGGCACTGTTTCACTTTATTGTAGATAAGGTTACTATGACTTAGAACCAAATTGAAGGAACCTGACAACAATTAACTAGCAAGCATTATAGAATTGTTCAGGTACGTCAATCAATTTTTATCACTGGCATAACTTGATGAGGTTCTAAACCGAGTGTGAGACAGGCGAAGACTTTTTCTTCCTAAAATTGCTTACTCAAATGTAATCCAAAATCTCATGCTTCTCTATAGTTCTTTCACAAGACTTACACAGCTATCCACAATATTTGCTTCCCAAGGGCATTACGAAAACGAAAATATGAGGGTTGTTTTCACACTTCCCAGCATTTTCAGACTTTCACTGTTTTTTTTTTTAAATGAAAAAAGTGTGACAAAAATAAACAAGAGTTTTCCCTTATGAGACATTGTCCTTTTTGACAATAAATAGGTAGGATAGTCTAGGGCTTTTTGATGCCAACACCAAATATTTATTTACTCATAAAGAATCATTTGTGAAGAAGTTTCTTTATCTGTATTAATGAAATGTGTCTAGGGACATATGTCTATTAATCTCAAAGGCAGAATAATCAATTATAAGTGACAATTAGCTGGCAAATTAGGTCTAGAGAGAGAAGAAAGCCTAGTTAGATATTTTGTGATTGAATATTTGATGAAGTAGCACAGAAAAAAATACTACATTTTTGCACACAAGACCATAGTACAGGCACACATAAAGCAGTCAAAAAAAATTATGTGAAAACGTTATGGCACAGCATACTCTGCCATACACCACACGTCTGAGGGCATTCCTGGGAGTGAATTTCAGTCTCATTCAAAATCATGCAAAATGAAAAATATATTCCTTTTGGACATATGTACAAATGGCATAAATCGTGGTCAGTAAATCATGAATTGAGTTAAATGTCAAACCAAGACCAACTCACCAATATCAAGTTGATTCTGACTTCTACTTCCCCTAGAGTAGAAGGTAGAATTTCTCCTAGGGGTTTCAGAGAGTTTAAATCCTCACAGAAGTAGAATGTCTCATCTTCCTTCTTCAGAGGGGCTCATGATTTTAAACTGCTGAGCTTGCATGGTACCCCAGAAAATTGAATCTGCCTTTGCTTGAGGGCATGCGATGGCTGGGTGTGTGAGTGGTAGTTCCTAGCAGTGGATATGTGCCAAGGTACTTAGTGCTGGTGAGAATGGAGGGTCAGGCAGGAGACTGTACACAGGGCTGCCATATTCTGGTGACAAAGTCGGTATAAGTCATATCCTGCACACACACGGGTCCTGCATTGCTAGCGCCACAGGAAGTTGAGAAGCAGGACTGTGTAGATGTGCATGAGCAGTTGTTCCACCCCATAGAGCTGGGCAGCCAGGGCAGCGAGGGTCATGTGGGTTCTCTGCACCCCTGCCTCTTACACTCATGTCATAGTCAAGGAAATTGTGGGTGGGAAATTCAAACAACCCAAGCTTTGCCCCTGACCAGCTGAATGACAGAGTGGTATACTTGCAGGTCAGGTGCCCTCTGACCTGGCGAAGATGTCTCTCCTGCCCAGACTGCACAGAACTCTGCTCCAGGGAAAGTTGCTTTTCCAAAGGAAAAATTGATTTTGCTTGCCATGGAAAAAATGGTTCAAAGAGCAGGGAGGAAATCTTTATGGGAAAGAGGTTGCTTTAGAAACTCAGGGCTAGACTCATGAGCGTCTACTCCCAAAAGCCAAAAATCTGGGTCAATAATTGCCAGGATGAAGATTTAATGTTAAATTTTCTAGACAGAAGAAAAATATAAATGAACTTGGAGACAGAAGCATGTAAAAATAATAGTACAGCCTGCTTATGAAAATAGCATGAGGGCTGAGCCCCGGTGGCGCAGTGGTTGAGTGAGGGACTGCAGCCCATGGGCTTGGCGGTTCAAATCTAGCAGCGGCTCTCCAGAAGCAAGGCTGGGTAGCTCCCACAACCACTAGAGGGCAGTGCTGCCAAAAAGAAAATAGCATGAGAAGAGTTGCACAGTTTACAAAAAAAGTATGACCTGCAACTTATTTATGTAAAACTATGATATGCATATAAATATTATTACTACTGGCTGCAATTGCCGGCCACAGCATCTGTAATTATGATTTTTATATCACAGACATGGGTAAATCTTATGGTGATCATATTTATCAGCCCTTTTGTTGTGTGTGAGCATTGTAACAAGGACCCCTATACAGCTAACAACTCCTAAGACTCTTGAAAAACCCACCACAGTACTGAATTGCTTTTTCTCTCACTGCTGAAAAAGTGAGGAGAAAAAGGAAGAGTATGTGAAGTATATCATCATGCCCTCTATAAATTGCATGAAACACCCTAACGCCATTATCACTTGAATAATGCATGATCTCTGTCCTTTCCAGAAATAAGTCCATTACTTGTACTGTTATTTCTACTCTGTAGAAACTTACCTATCACTCTTGAGAAAATAGTATCAAGGGTAAGTTTGGTTTTTAAGGAAGCTTACTTTTATCATACTTTATGTTGTTGAAGATATTATTTGCTGCATCAAACAGACTCCTTCTTCTAAAGATATCTGAGAAAGCCATCTGCCAAGTCTTGAGGCTAGGAATACTTGGACTTCTGAGGAAACAGCTAGCTTTCATATTATGAATATTGGTTCTACTGAAAATATGAGGGGACTTCAAAGATTCATGGTAAAAGGAAATTAAAAGATAAAGCAATATTCCTGTGTTGTTTTTATAGGTCCTTGTAAATTACTGCACCACACTCTTTTTTTAATGTTTTATTACCCCTTCACCCACATGTCATAATACTGAAATCATATCAAGAGTTGCACAAATACTACCACATTCAGTTCTAGAATATTTTCTTCTTCCTTGTACTTATTGTTATTCATGTAATTTTTTTCTAACTGTGGCAAAAATATGCACAATAAAGTATTCTCCAATTCTACAACTACTCTGTGTATAATTCAGTGCCATTATTTATACTCTTCATGTTAATATTGATATCCTTTTCCAAATTATTCCACCGCCATTAGCATAAACTCAATGCCCTCTTTCTCATTCACCCATAGTAGCCATTGGTCAATTTTGGTTTTTATTTATTTATTTTAGTTTTCTTGATTTATTATCCACATATCATATACTTTCATGGTTAAATTGCTTTTTAAAATATACATCATCACAATCAGTTTTAGTTGTTTGCTCCTCATGGAGTTTCTTAATTTTCTTTTTTAAAATACTTTTATTGGGGGTTCTTACATCTCTTATCACAATCAATATATTCCTCCAATGGGTCAAGCGCATTTGCATATATGTCACCATCATCATTTTCAATGCATTCGCTTCCCACTTGACTCCCTGATATTACCTCCACATTTCTTCCCCTTCCCTCCTGTGGCAGTCCTGTGCTTTTGTTAATTTTCTGATTGAGATGTAGGGGTGGAGTCTGGTCTGTTAATCTGGAGATAGCGATTCAGTAGCCGATGCAGCCTCTATGTGAGCATGGCTTTCACCTGAGACTCCTGGGAAATCTCACAATATTTCCCTCGTGGAGATGAGAAGCTATCTTCCCCAGTTGTTGGGAGTTAGTTTCAGAGACGATTAATCACGGACAAGACAAGCTGGCAGCGTTGGAGAAGCTGGAGCAGCCAGCGGAGAGACCACACAGCTTTACCCTGATGGAGCCAGACCTCTAAAGTTGGGGCGGACAGATGGAGACTTCTGCCAATGATGAGTTGCTTCTGCTGTTGATGGACCCTGAGCCCTGGAGGCGAGGTGCCCTGCCAGCACTGGGATTCTGCACCCACTGACCTGTGACTTTGTGAGTCAGAAGAAGACTTTATAGACTGATTTCGGGCATATGGGTTAATACCAAACTTATGACTTTGAACTGGACTGGGCTGGAATGCTTTCTCCATGTCTCATTCCTTTTGTATATAAACCTTTTCCTTATACCTATATGTATGTCTCTGAAATTTGTTCCTCTAGTCTACCCGGACTAACACACCTGCCCTGCCCGCCCTCCCTCATGAACCCTTGATAAGTTACAGAATATTTTAAACATATCTTACATCATCTTCTGTCACCCAAGTTTTCCATTATTTATTCCCCTGGGAGGGGGTTCTAATTTGATCCTTGTGATTGATTCCGCATTTCTCCCCCCACCAGCCCCTAATCTTTCTGGTATCTCTACTCTCCTTGTTGGGCAAGGGGGGGGTGGGGTGGGGGAAGGGTGGTATCTATCCTGGATTCCCTGTATTGCAGGCTCTTATCTGTAGCAGTGTGCATACTCTGGTCTAATCTGATTTGTAAGGTAGAACTGAGGTCATTATAGTGGGGTGAAGGAAGCACCAAAAAACTAGAGGAAAATTGTGTATTTTATCAGTGCTATACTGCACCCTGACTGGGTCATCTCTTCCCTGTGACCCCTCTGTGAGGGGATTTACAATGTCTACAGATGGGCATTGGGTCTCCACGCCATACTCACCCCAACCCTTTACCTTGGGTATGGCTTTATTCTGAGTCTTGGAGATGCCTGATAGCCAATCCCATTGATACTTCATTATCACACATGCTAGTATATGTTTCTTCCACGTGAGCTTTGTTGCTTCTGAGCTGAATGGCCCCTTGTTTATTTTCAGGACTTTAAGACCCCAGACATTGTAACTTTTGAGAGCCAATCGCCATCAGCTTTCTTCACCACATTTGTTTATGCATCCATATTGTCTTCAGCAAGTGTGTTCGGAAGGTGAGCGCCACAGAGTGCTGGATTGTTAAAACAAAATGCTCTTCTGTTGAAGGAGTAGTTGAGTTGAGGACCATTGTGCATCTGCAACCTTAATTCTGAACATATAGATATGAGTACAAAGTTCTATTGTACACACACACATACGTGCATGCCTGTATTTAGGCCTCTATAAATGTCCTTTGACTCTTGGTTCTTTCCTCCATTTCCTTTTTATCTCCCTCTTGTCTCAGTGTTCGTTAAGTTTTAGTAATTCCTTGCTGCTTCATTGCCCTTGATTGAGCCCCACGTGGCATCTTATGACCTTCCTTCCACTGAGTTTAGTTCACTTGCTGTTCCCTTGTCCCTGGCTTGCCACCAACCCTTCCTTCCTTTCTCCTACATCCCTTTCTCTTGTATCCCTTGAAACCATTGGTCCCATTTTTTATCTCCAAACTGTTTATCCCACCTATCTTATCTCAATAGACATGTAGATACATTAATAAGTCCAAAAAACCAGGCAAAACCAAATAAAACAAGAAAGGAAGTCGAAACCAACAAAACAATAACAACGGCAGAAAGCAAGAACAAAATAACAATAACAAAAAGAAAGCCACTGACAAAAATGGAAAAGTCTATAAATAGTTCAAGGTCTGTTTCTTGGCCTTTATGAGTCTTTTCCAGTCGAGTCTGATGGGGTGTCACACTCTGTCTCCAAAGTCTATTTTTGGTATTCTTCAGAGGTTTCATCACTCTGGTCCCCATGCTGCTCTGTTGCTTGCCCCCGGTGCCTCGCTGCAGCATCATGGTGCCAAATCGTGCACTATTCCCACACTGTGTCTCCAGTGCAGTCCCCAGCAGTGTCATGGCTCAGTGAGGGATGTCTTGTCCCATGTACACCACACTCTTTGCCTTGGCTCCTCAAGTTCGTAGCTTACCCCCAGCAAATTAGACACGACCATATTAGACTATCACTGTGTACCAATCTTACATATGCATTCGTGTGTTTTGTTTTCTTACTTCATCTTTATTTCCGTTTAAAATTTGTTTTATAGCAGTTTTAATTTCCTTTAGGTACTTTTAGTTAATATCAGAAAGACAAAACTAGAAAAGGACCAGTGAAAGTATTACTGCTATAGTTAACTTAATCATTCATATTTATTAAGCGTCTACAGTTCCCCAAAAAGTATAAGGGCTACCAAATGTGGTCTCTGCTCTAGTTTTGTAAAAGTCAAAAAAGTCTATGCGTAAAAGGCAGGAAAATAACATGCTGTGGAAATTATGAATAGAGATGCATTAATTGTCTTTGGCAGAAAGAAAATCATATGGGATATATGTGTCAAGCTCTTCATCTATAAAATGGGAATATTAATAACACGTAATGACATTTAGTGAGATAATACACTTACCATAGAATCTAGCATAAAGTAAGTGCTAAATAGATTTTAGCTGAGTTCAATAGAGAGTATATTAGAACTAGACTTTCGTGGATAAAAATGGTTTTGACATTTTGATATAGGGATTAAGAAAAAAATCTGAGACTACAAAGGGTAACACTGCTTTGACAAGGAAACCTGTATAGTTCTGCTAGGTCCTTTGACGCCCAAAGAAAATCAGTTGAGAATAGGTTGAGATTAAGCACACATGAAGAGACTTGAGTGGTAGACAGGATTTTAAGGTTATATTCAGACACAATCAGAGATCTGGAAATTGCAAATAAAAATGTACCATAATTTGATTAACTGGAATAAAATGAATTAAAATTAGAGGTGAATAAAAAGTGAAGTCCCATGGGTTGACAAGGGTAGTGGTCCAGGTAGAAGGCAATGGTATCTGAACTAAGGCACAGCTTCTGTGAGAATTCAAAAGGAACATCTGCAAGGTATTCACAGACCACAGAAGCCTCAAGAAATGGCAATCTTTTGGTTTTCATATTTAAAAGGTCAGACATAATGGTTTGAAGTACAGTTGATAATTAATCAGTAATAAATAACATCCACAAAGAAAAGAAATTGCGGAAAAAGAGGAGTGCTACAGGTGAGTTTATTCAAATTTGAATGGAGACTGTTTTAGGTGCAGATGGGATATGTTAGTTAAGATGCTGAGGAACTTGGAAATGGAACCATTCATGGATGGAGACTAGTAGGGAAAATAGAGAGGGTAACTTGCTGTTGTTTGTTCCTTAAGGAAAGAAATTAGAATGAAAATCCATGATTCCATCAGAAATGTTTCAACATTACTCTCAGGAAAACTTTAAAGGGAAACTAAATTAAATCATAATTATTTAGCATAACTTTAAAAATGCGACACTGAGAAGTAGTATGATCACACTCCTTTAATCCATTCTCTACATTATTTGTGACAAAGGAATACATTTTACTTGCAAACCATTTTTGCTTCAGGATTCTTTTACATCTAAAAATCTGTTGTTATTTGGCATAAGTGAATCGTTTTTATTAAAATCTTCCCTCAAATATTTTATTTTTCCTATTTAACACCTACCATATAGTTATGGTAGCATAAAAACTTCAGACTCTACTATTAACTGGATAACAAGATGTCCACAGGACTATTAAAATTATGACTTCACTATCTCACTATTCTCACATGCACTGATGTTTCTACTTATCCCCTGTTAAGTCCCCACACATTACTTTTATTATCCTTCATGGGGTTACTCTGAACTCATGAGCAATCCTGTATTTTTTCCAAACTCTTCATTGTTTCCTATAACTCCATTTTGAGTTGAAACTTTTCTACTGTTACTCCGGTAACGTCATATATTAAACTGGAGTATCTGGCACAAACCCTCCAGTTTAGAGATATCTTTTTGTCAATCACCGATGTACTCAAACTGATTTATGACCTACAGAATGGGTAGAATACCCATGGAACTCCTCCATAGTCTATTGCTTTCTTTTTATTTGAGGAAATATAATGTTTTCCTCATCACTCTCCTAAGTATCCATTCAAAATGTAGCTCTGACAGCCTCGATTCCTTTAACTAATGCAAATTAATTCATCCAAATACCACCTTGTAATAATATTCATCTCGAGTTGTTTTTAGATTCATTAGATAGATTCAATGTTCCAGTTTAGACTGGACTACCCTTGTAAAGATAAATGGAAAGACAGACCTATATGTTAAATATCCTTCACCTGTTTTACCATGGTGGCTTGTAAGATGCAGAGACTCTAGAAATTATGTAAATATATTTCAAATTCCAGCAGTGTTACCCATGATGGACAAGTTTCATTAGAGATTCCAGACTACGACTATGTAGAAAAGGCAAGCATTCTAACAACTGAATATCATCTGAACAATGTACTTTGGGCATGTAATCAGGAGGGATTGATCCCTGGAAGGGGGCATGTTTGGTGAAGCTGAGAGTCAATCACAGAGAAAGAAACCCTCCGAGAGATGTATTGGCACAAGATTTGCAATGGTGAGGATGGCTCAGGGCTGGGCCACAGGCATTTTGCTGTTCATAAGATTGCCATGAATTGCAATCACCTCAGTGGCAGCTATCTATATATTATTAAAGAAAGATCCTATAAATGTAGATTCACCTTGTGTGAAAATAAAAATGTGACATAACTGTCCTTAATCACTCTAAGATCAAATTATTTATCAAATGCAGCTCCTATTAGCAGTAAAGACAATAAAATTATCAAGTTTACTTCAATATTATATCAGATCGTTCTTTTTGTACAAAAGACCCCAGCAGCTAATGACAGAGTAATAATTTATTTCACTCACATATTTGTGGGCAATTTTTCGTAAGTTCACCTGGTGTGATGGGTAAATTTTATCATCTTGATGGTACCGGTGTGAAGCTGGAGTGGAATCCAACCTATTAATCATGTCACCACCTGATGACCTCCTTGAGTATAGCCTTTGTGTCAGCAAGACACCATGAACTTCTCTCTCTCCTTGACTCTTCACCTTCCTGCTTGTCTGTGTCTCACATGGCTTTCTGAGCTTGGGAGCTCTTGGTGGCCTGCCGTGTTCCTGCAGACTTTGGATCAACACAGTTCTGCACCCACCAGCCTGGGAACTCCCAATCTCCTGCTCTGTCTTCTATTTCAACCACCAGTGGCTGCAAAAGTCTTCAGGTAGAGCTGGCTAGCACTGATCCCATGAACTTGAGTTGGACTAGACTGGGATTCTTCCTTGATATAAAGTTCTTTCTTACACATATATGTTTCTACAGAAACCCAGGCTAATACAGGTGGTAGTTCTGTTCTCAGCTGTAATTACTTCATTTACTTCAGTAAACCAGTAAAGACTAATTCACCCAGTAGTCATTGATCAATCTAAGAAAATTGAACCACATAAGACCCACAATGGCCTACATTCAAAATTGACCTGTTGTCACTTCAGTCACATGAAAATTCAGATATAAAGATGGGGGAAAGCTATAAAAATCACATTATAAATGTTCTGCACATATAGTAGAGTGAAAGATCAAGACCATGCTTTCAATCTATTACAAATAATTATAAAATATTTTTAACTTCACAAGTTAAAATTATAGTTGTAGCACGAGCTGGAATAGAGAGGTCCATATGCCATCCAGTATAGGATAAGGAGTTGTCTATGGTACACAACAAGAACTGAGGATTTCTACAAGATTTGAGGATTCCGTGTTATAAACTGACAAAAGGGAGGCATTTAAAATTACTTGGTGAATAAATAAACTATTTTGGATAATAAATGTTCATGACTCCTATATACTGGTAGTCAACTACCAGTAAGAAAGCAAGTAAAAAAGGATTGCTGTAAAATCACTGACTCCTTTATTATCAAAATATCAAAATGTGAGGCAGTTTATTGACATTCTAGGTTCTTACACTTCCCCTTTTTTGTTTACTTTTATTCTGAATTGGATTGTGCCAGTCATGTGCTTATGTTAATTTCATGATTGAAATGTAAGGGTGGTGTCTTTCCTGTTAATCTGGAGATAGCCATTAAGTAGCCAATGAGGCCTCTGTGTGGACATGCCCTTTCTCCTGATATGTCTACAAAATCTCACGACATTTCCCTCGTGAAGATGAGAAGCTATCTTCTCCAGTTGTTGGGAGTTAGTCTCAGAGTCTCACGGACATGACAAGATGGCAACAGCTGAGGAGTTGGAGAAGCCACACAGCTTGGCCCTAATGGAGCCAGACCTCTGAAACTGGAAGATGCCACGTGGAGACCCCTGCCAGTGATGAGTTGCTTCTGCCACTACGGAATGTTGTTGATGGACCCTGAGCCCTGGAAGCAATGACCCATGGGGAGATCCCTGTCAGCACTGGGACTCTGCACCCACTGGCCTGTGACTTCGTGAGTCGGAAGGAGACTTTATAGACTGATATCGGGCATATGGGTTAATATCAGACTTATGACTTTGAACTGGACTGGGCTGGGATGCTTTCTCAATGTCCTATTCCTCTTGTATATAAACCTGTTTCTTATATCCATATGTGAATCTATGAATTTGTTCCTCTAGTCTACCCAGACTAACACATGGATAAAGGTTTATGAAACAAATTAGTTTTCCATTTAACAATCCATAAGCCTTTCTTTGTGTCATTGATTGTAAACCCCACAAAGTCTATGCTTACTTTTTGATTGTATATTGTTTCCCCCTTCAGCCATGTTAATATATTTCTACACACTAGTTAATGATTTACCTTCCTTTCCTATCCTTGGTAACCATCAAGATGTTTCTTTTAGTATAATAGCCTTTCATTGACTTTTTTTGGGGAGGCGGCATCACTGTCTCCTGGTGGGAGTGGGAGGACCAGCCTTGCTCCTGGAGAGCTGCTGCTGGATTTGAACTGCCAACCCTGTGGGCCACAGTCCCACACATAACCATTACGTCACCAGGGCTCAGCCCTCATTGACTTTTAATGATAGTAATTTCATCCAATATTTGTCCTCCAGTCTTCCCCCACCATTTTATTGGGGTCTCTCACAACTCTTGTTACAAACCATACATCAATTTTATCTGACATATTTGTACATATGTTCCAGCATTCTTTTCTAGACATTTACATAGAGGCCTTGGGATCAGCCCCTCCTTTTTTTCCCTTCCTCCCCCCCACCCCCAAACTTCGTGGCCCCCTGATTGTAGATTGCTAATTATTTTAAAATCTCACTCCAGTCGCCATCTCTCTTCACTTCTGGTTTTGGTTGTCCTTCACCCTGACTGTAGTGTGCTATTCATTGAGATCGGTGACTCCCTCCCTCTCTCCCTCTCCCCCTACTCTCTTGGTATCACGATTCCCATTCATGTTCCTGGGTTCCATGTGTTTTAAGTTCTACTCCTTGTGTATAATTATGTACATGCTCCCATCTAGTCTAGATTGTGAGGCAGCACCAAAGTGATAGCGAGGGATGAGGAGTGGGGGTGGGAGTGGTGGGTGGTGGTGGGAGTGAGGGGGCCTACAGAAAACAGAGGTATATTGTGTAACCCATTCGTAATCTACTCTACCCTGATTGACTCACCCCCTCTCTACAACCCCTCTGTGGGGGTGATGCTCCATTGTCCCTAGATAGGCTTTGGGTCTCTGATTCAACCTCAGCCATTCTCACCGATGCAGTTTTGGGTTTTTTTTGTTTTTTTACTGTTTGTTGGGAATTTTCTGATGGTCATTGCCCAGTCTCAACACCTTATGATCACATCGGCTGGGTGAGTTAGTCCCCTGTTTGCCCGATGTCAGCATCTCAGTTTCTCCCCTCCCGCATTATCCTCCTCCTTCCCCCTTTTCCCTACTTTATGTTGGACTCACATGTACCTCCCTGGGTTTAGTCTGACCTCCCCCCACTGCCCTATGCTTCCACCCATGTACTGTGAGATAAATACCTTTTCTTCTATTCCTGCTGTGCTAATTGTCCTTACCCCAGAGGGCTCATGTTATACTTGCCCTTTTAGTATTGGTTTAACTTGCTTAATACAATTTCTTCCAACTCTTCCCATGAAATGACATATTTCATATGATTGTGCTTTTCAGTGCTGCATAGTAATCCTTTGTGCGTATGTGTCAGAATGTACCAATCCATTTGTCTATTTATGGAAACTTAGGCTGTTTCCAAGTATTTGTGATTGTGAATTATGCTGCAATAAACATTGGAGCACAGACGACTAATCATGTTTTATTTCTTATCTCCTCTGGATATATGCTCAGCAGAGGGATGGCTGGGTCATAAGGTAGATCAATTTCCATTTTCTTTAAATACCTCCACATCACTTTCCACAGCAGCTGTACATATCTACACAACCACCAGCAATGGAGGAGAATTCCTATTTCATCATATCCAACATTTGTTGCTCTCTGATTTTCTAATTTGTTACCCTCAGGGGTATTAAGTAGTAGCTCATGGTTATTTTAATTTGCCCTTATGGCTAATGAATGGGAACACTTTCTCATGTGTTTTTTGGCCATATGGGTGTCCTTCCTAGTGAACGTTCTTTTCAATTCTTTTGCTAAATTCCTTAGGGGATTAACTGTTTCCTCTTTTTGCAGGTCATGAGGGTGTTGTAAATTTTAGTAATGAGTCCTTGGTCAGATATGTCATAACTAAAAATCTTCTCCCAGTCTTTGGGTTGCTTTGTCATCCTCTTGGTGAAGTCTTTTGAAGGATGCAGCTGTTTTATTCTTATTAAATCCCATTTATAGATTTCCAGTGTACCCTTCCCTCTTCCAGTGAGCCTATGAATTCCCTGGGCCAATGATCTTAAGTTTGTCCTGATTCCTTCTTTGATGGTCCTGAAGGTTTGAGGTTTAAATTTCAGGTCTGTGATCCACCTATATCATTTCATGTTCCTACATATGATATCCACTGTGTCCGGCACCACTTGTTAAAAAGAGCATCTGCTTCCCACTTGATTTTTTGTAGACCCTTATCAAGGATCAGTTGTCTATAAGATTATGGTTTTACTTCAGGGCGTTCTATTCTTTTACATTGATCTGAGTATCTGTCATTGTGCCATTACCACGCTATTTAGACTGTGTAGTCAGTATTAAAATCAGGTAAAGTGAGTCCTTCAATTTTGTCCTTTTTGAGTTCTCTGCTATTTCTGGGTATCTTCTCTCACCATCTGAAATTGGTGGTCAGTTTTTCCAATATTTTGAAGAAAGTTGTTGGTATTTGAATTGTAATAACATTAAATTTATCATGTGCTTTGGGTAAGATTGAAATCTTAACCTTTCAATCCATGAGCTTGGGATGGTCTTTCCTTTGTAGAGGTCACTTTTGGTTTCCTGTAGTAGGGTCTTGTAGTTTTCCTTGAATGGTTCTTTCCTTGAGTAGATTTGTTGTTGTTGTTGTTGTTGTTGTTAAATATATTCCTAGGATTTTAGTTTGTTCTTGGCTACTGTGAAGGGTTCTGCCTTCTTGATCTCCTCTTGATCTTCATGGTCAGTCCAATGTGTATAGCAAACCTATTGACTTCTGTTTGTTGATTTTGTATCCTGCCACTCTTCCATATGCCTTTATCACTGTAATTACTCCCATTGTGCAGTTTTTGGGGTTTTAAATGTACAGGATCATGTGATCTGCAAATAATGATAGTTTCACCTCCTCCTCTCCCATTTAGATACCTTTAATGTCCTTCCACTCTCTTATGTTGTCAGCTAGAACCTTCAATAAGCTATTGAATAGAAATGGGGACAAGGGAATCCTTGTCTTGTACCCTTTTTCAGTGGGACTGTTTTTTTCTTTTCTCCATTGACTATGATGTTGGCTGTTGGCTTTTTGAAGACAGCTTCTATTAGCTTGAGGAATTTATCTTTCAATCCTATCTTCTTGAGTGTCTTAATTAGGAATGGGTGTTGGATGTTGTCAAATGCTATTTCTTCTTCTATGCATATTATCATATGGTTTTTAGCCTTTTTTTTCTTATTGATGTGGTATATAATATTGATGATTTTTCAGATGTTTAAACATTCCCGCATCCCTGGGACGAATCTTACGTGGTCATGGTGAATGATATATTTTATATAATTTTATAGTCTATTGGCCAATATTTTGCTAAGGATTTTTGCATCTATGTTCATTAGAAATATTGGCCTGTAGTTCTCTATACATATGGGGGGTTTGTTCTATTTGGAAATCCATAGGATTTTCTTTTACAGGTGTTCAAAAACAAGGATTAAGAAGCAACAATTAAGAAAACTGATACATTGCATTGGGAACATGTAATGTAATATACCTATTTAGAGTGTTAAATAGCAAAGATGTCACTTTGAAAACTAAATGCACTTGACCCAAACTGTTATTTTTTATCACCCCCCCCCATATGCATTTGAAACTGGGAAGTGAATAAGGAAGAACAGAGGGCAATTTATTGATTTTTATTATAGTTTTGGTAAAGAATATTGAATGTCCAGAAGCATGAACAAATTTATTTTTATTGAAGTACAGCTGGATTGACCAATGAAGGCAAACATTACAAGACTTTATCTTCCAACTTTGGACATGTTGTCAGAAGAACATGTCCCTGAAAAATACATTGAACATGGAATAGAGCCGGGTCAGGATACAAAAAGAAAATCCCTGAAGAGATGGATTGACACAATGGCCACAATAATGTGCTCAAATATTACAATTATGAGGATGCCAGAGAACTCTGCAATGATTTGTTCTTTTGTACATAGTTTCATTTTAATTTAGAAGATACTTAATAACACCTAAGGAAAGCAACAAGTGTCTCATTCGGGGATGGGGGGGCATCACTGCCCTCTGGTGGGAGTGGAAGGTCCAGTCTTGCTGCTGCTGGATTTGAACTGCCAAGCCAGTGGGCCACTGTCCTCAATCAACCTCTACACTACCAGGGCTCAGCCCCCTACAAGTGTCTCATTTTTAGGAGATCCCAGTTATCTAATTTGCCTTCAGCTATTTGTGCTTTTAGTTATATTTGACAGTGTGTTTATTCCATATATTGGGACTCTCATACTTTCTCTTTTTTTTTTCCTTAATGATCTTTAAAGATTTAGGTTTTACCATTAGGTCTTTAATCCATCTTGGATCCATTTTTATATATATGATATGGGTTGTATTTTATTCTTCTACAGAAAGATATCCAATTTTGGTAGTGCCACTTGTTAAAGACACTATTTCCTTGTGATTCTTTGTCAAAGATCAGCTGTACATAAGTAGGTAAATGTATTTCTATAGCTTTAATTTGGTTTCATCAGTCAATATGTCTGGCATCGCACCAATGCCAGACAGGTTAGTTTCACTACTATGGCTATGTAATAGGTTTTGAGGTTGGGAAGTCTGAGGCTTCCTTCTTCGTATTTTGTTGAACATTTACTAGATATGGATGTTGAATCTCTTGCATCTATTGTTATGATGATATTATTCTTTTACTTTCTCTTACTTATATGGTGGATCACATTGATTCCTTTTCTAAAGCTGAACCATTCTTGACCACTTGGTATGGATTTCACTTATGTATTTGGCGATGTTGTAGTTGTTGTTATAGACATTGGTTAAGATTTTGTTTTAATGTTTTTGTGTTTATGTTCATGATGGGTTAATATTTTTCTTCTAAGGGATGTTTCTGCCTAGTTTGGGTACAAACATGCTGAATTTATTAATTAATTTGAGAGTATTTCATTGTTGTCTCTAGAATAGTTTGAGTGTAATTCCTGTCAGATCTTCTCTGAAAATTAAGGAGAATGTGTGCAGCCATCTTGGCCAGAACTTTGTGGGAGGTGGATTTTTAAATGATTTTTTTAGATCAGTTTCTCCTTTTTTAATGGTTCTCTAGTTTTCTACTTAATTCATTTTGTTTAAGATGTTGATTTTTTTTCTTTATTTAACTGGGATTTTATTACTAAAAGTCGCCCTCTGAGCACTGCTTTTGCTGTGCCACAGAGTTTTTGATATGTTCTATTTCATCTTCTTATGATTCAAAATATTTTAAATTTTCATTTATTATTTCTTCTAATACAAAGTTCCAAGAATATAGCTGGATTCTTTTATTCATTTTGGTCTTTTACGGTTTTTTTTGTCTAGGGTCTGGGCAGCATGTCTCCCTGCTCCTCCATTTTACCTATGTCTTCATTTTTTGCACATCTGAAGGTGATGTTTCCATATTTATAGTTCTTCTTTGAAGATTTCTGCATTCTTTTCATTATTCCCCATTAAATGAAAGTTGTATCCTTTCAAGAGAAAGATAGGGAAATCTGAGCCCATTAAAACTTTTAGTCCAGGAAACTTACAGAGACAGTTCTACCTTACCATATAGAGTAGCTATGAGTAAACATCTACTTGATGGCATTTAAGTTTGGCTTAAACCAAAAGATAAATCAGAGATAATTTTCAGGAGATGGTATCTCGAAAGACACTTATCAAGAGGCGTAACTTACATTTGAACCAAAGGTATCAGCCAGGAGAGAGGGGAGTGGGAAAAAAACACAGAGCCTATTGTTGAAGAGTCCTTGAAAGAAAATGTCCCTTTCTGTATAGTCCAGCTTGCTTATTTTCTGTCAACTTATAGAAAAGGGGACTCAAGCAGTGACAAGAATGTTAAGGATTTGGGAGGAAATGATTGATTGGGATGGGGTGAGGATAGGAGTGGTGTGGTGTGATGTGTAGGCAGTCTCAGAGTTATAAACAAAATCAGCTCCTAAGTTCATCTCTAAGATAAATTTGGAAGTAAGATGCATATGGTGCTGTGTTAGACCAGGTTGTCAAGAGTGAAAAAATTCAGGGACCCTTATAGATGTGTAAGAAAGCTTTATATCAAGAAATACCTATATATCAGGAAAACATGTCAGCCCAGTCTAACTCATGTCCTTAAGTCAGATACTAATCCATAAATCTTTCTTTAGACTCATGTTGTTATGTGCACTGATGTAGAATACAGGAATCTCACAGATTGGTGATTTCAAAGTCATGTGAATCCAGGACCAGTGGACACCTGACAAGAGTCGGGTGTAGATGAAGGTGAAGGGTAGATGCAGGAAGATGAAGGTAGAGAGACTGGGGAGGGAGTTGGAGTTCCCCAGCCCTTCTTATGAGAAGGTCTTGCCCACAGGGAAATACTATCTAACTGTGACTTATTGGCAGGTTGCATATCACTCTTACACTTTTAAAAATCTTCAAGTTGATATGTATTTGTGTAACCATGACAAATGACACATAGGGTCATCTCTTAACTTTAATGCAGTATAAGGGAGGAGTCTACTGGCACTATGGATTAGGCATTGGAATACTAGTTGCATTACATTAAAACCCACCAGCTACTCTGATGAAGAAAGGTGATGTTGTCTGTTCCTATAAAGAGTGACAGTATCAGAAACTCCCAAGAAAAGTTCTATATTGTCCTATACAACTAAAACCACAACATCATCATCAACAACAACAACCAAACTTACTGCCTTGAAGTCACGTATAGCAACTCCCACGTGGGTTTTTGAGGCTGTAACTGTTTACTGGAGTAGAAAAACCCAGTCTTTCTCCTGAAGAACCGCGAGTGATTTTGAACTGCTACCCATGGGGGTTTCAGCCCAATGCCTAAACACTGCACCACCGAATCCACTCAATGGTTTCGCGTTAGGGCAATAAAGGAGTCGGTGGTGTATAAGCACTCTACTGTTAATCAAAAGATCAGAGGATTATCGGGTGTGCTAATTACCAAATCACTGATGATCCTGGTCTAGCCAAGCTGACACAAAAACCTTGCATACTACATCAGGCAAAAAAATCTTGACTACAGTTTCTGAAGATAATTTTGAGATTGAGTAAAAAGCCACCCTTACCCACTGCCATGGAATTGATCGCAACTCATAGCGACCCAAGTGATGGTAGGTCTAAAAGTGTTTTCAAGACATAACCTTCATGAAAGGAAAGTGCCGTGCCTTTCATTTGCAAAGCAGCTTGTGGGTGCAAACTGCTGATCTTCTGGTTATTTGCTGAACATTTAAGCTCTGAGCAGGGAGCAAAGCAAACATTTTTACTCCACTGTGCTCTCTTGGAAAAGGCAGACAATAGCTAAAGCTAAAATTACACTAACAGTGTCTCAATAAAATTTTGGAGAATACTTTTTATCAATATGAGGTAAGAAAACTCTTCATTTAACAATAAATACAGTCCCCCACTAACCTGACTCCAATTCTACCTCACAAATCGGCCTAGACCAGAGCACGTACACTGGTACAGATAAGAGCTCAAACACAGGAAATCCAGGACAGATAAGCCCATCAAGACCAATAATGAGAGTAGCGATACCAGGAAGGGAAGGAAAGGGTTGGGGTGGGCGGGGGGTGGGGCAGAAAAGGGGAACCAATTATCATTGCGGGTGAAGGAAGACAGCAATCCGTGTAAGGCATGATATAAATTATCAAGGCTTCATTAGGGAGGGAGGGGGGGGAAAGGGGAAAATGAGGTGATACCAAGGACTCAAGTGGAAAGAAAACGCTTTGAAAATAATGATGGCAGTATATGCACAAATGTGCTGGATACAATGGATGGATGGATGCATTGTGGTAAGAGTGGTGAGAGTCCTCGACAAAATGATTTCTAAGTAGTAAATAAAAATAAACACAAATCCCAGAAGGTTCAGTAAAATATATTTGAAAAATTCATTATATACATATATTTTAAACAGTACCAGAAAAAAAAGGCAGCTTCTGGGTGATGCACATGGTTCATCTTGTTTGACTGCAGACTGAGCAGTTGGAGGCTGAAGACCACCCTGGGGATCTCAGGAGAAAAGTCTATTGATCAGCTTCTGAAAATTCTAACTTTCCGAATTCTAAGGAGAACTGTTCTACACAACACATATGCGGTCATCATGAGTTGGAGTTAAGTGAATCGAAATTTTTTTTAAAGAAAAGACAAGCTTCAGGTTGAGGAACAGTGTTTCTGATTCACATTAGTAACCAAAGGAACAGTTTAATCACAGATTAATCAAGTCATTATTATTATTTAAAAGATTTTACACTACAGGCCATTCAAAGCAAGGACACAATATCTGATCCTGAATAGAATAAGAAAAAATAGAGAGAGAGAGAGCAAAGCTGAAACTCTCAAAAGAAGGCAGATGTACTGGTGGGACAGTCACCTAGCCAGGTGTCAGTTTGAGGATTAAGCGTGTAGGATTGGAGCCTACTCTGCTCAGCTGGAGCTAGTCAGTGAGACCTCTGTGTGGGCCTGCCCTTCTCCTCTGAGAATCTGGGAAATCTGGTAGTATTTCCCCTTTGGAAAAGGAAGACACCATCTCTTTCAGTTCACTCCCATGGAGACACTTGATTTACGAGGCTCACTTCCTTTTAGACATCCCTGAGGAGAAGTCACATGGACCTTCTCTGATGTATCCCGGGGTGTTATAGCAGCCCAGTGGATGCCCCTGCCAGTGCTGGGATGCTTACACCACCACTGGATCCAAGAACGTCCTCTCCTCTAACCTGCACCCTTCCTGCATTCAGCTGCATGGCATGTGCTTCCTCAGTCTGAAGAGGACTTTGTGGATTGCTGTCGGACATTGTGGGCTAATATCGGACATGTGGACTTGATCTGGACTGGGTTGAGATGTTTTCTCAATGTTCATTTCCTCTAGTACATAAACCTCTTTCTTATTTACATATGCAAGTTTATGAATTTGCTTCTCTAGTCTACCCAGACTAACACAATGAAACTCATAGAGACTGGTAAGGAATTAATGCCTTGGGATACCCATTAAACTTGGACCCAAACAACTCCCATGGTCACCTGTCAACCCAAAGGAAAAGTGGTTCATATATAATAGTGCACAGGTGTATTGTACTTCTCAAAACAACTATATAAATGATACCTGTTAGTCAACAGTTATCTTAGACTAGGAATGATAAGGCAAGGAAGGACAAGAAAACAAAATTAACTGAAATAAAAATAGCACAAATGGACGTAATGGGTATGCTGGCATACCATATTTTAATGCAAATAACATACATTTTCCACATTTGTTTGCCAACCACCCCCTTTCCCCAAGGAGGTATTTTTGTAAACATGCTATGCCTTTCTTTCGTACTTTTTCCCCATCAGAAACATGTAAAAGAGTGACAAAACAGTACTTATGAAAATAGCTATGTGGGGAGAGCAACAGGTGGCAAACAGACATGGAAGACACTTGTTTGTGTACAAAACAGTCACAGATGTCACCGAACTGAATCACACATATCGAAGTAATTTAATATGAAACTAACTGGCTATGTATATTTGCTCTAATGTCACAACAAGGTGTTTTTTTTTACTCATCCCCACAAAAGTCAGTGCTGAAGAATAACCTTGACACCTCCAGATTCCTTAGCCCTCAAACCTAAACAGTGGTCTGAGTGGCTTAAAGAGAAAAGGAGGAAATTGAAACTGAATGGACTTGGAGTGCTTGTGACAAACAAGTTCATGTCAAACAACACACACAAAGAATAACTTTGGGTTGATGATGGGGAAATAAGTACTTTCATCCAGCATTCCTGAGATCTGAAATTATAAAAGTATATTTTGGAGTTTTGGTCATACCCAACACCAAACTTTATATGGAAAGAAAAAAGGAAATTTGTAGAGTATTGAATATATATATAAAAAACTTAAATTATGAGTATGAATATAAAGAGAAAAGTTTTGTAATAAATGAAGTAAAAATATAATTGTATAATAATGCACCAAGGTTCCTGTTATGATGAGTAGGGGACTGTGGATGAAATGAAAGGGAAGGACAGTTTTTGCTTTAAATCTTTCTATATTATATGAATTTTTCATAATGCATATGTGTTTATGTATCACTGTGTTATTTAATTTGTTAAAGAATAAATCTTGGCTATTTAAGAAAATGTCAAAACTAGGTTTTCCTTTTTGCAGATATAACTGTATTTCACAGCTTTACCATTTGCTCTCTCAATTTGCTTTCTCTGAGATGGTTTACATAATCCAGAGGTAATGTTTATATAATCCACTGACAATAACATAATTCATTACTTTTTTGACCATACGGTAGTTTACTTGGGCAATATAATGTGAAGTAATGTCAAACACATCTCAATTTGTAAAAAAAAAAAAAAAAAAGTGCAAGGTTTTTCACCTATTTCTTTGCAATTCCTTCTCTAATTCTGGTATCTGTAGGACTCTCTGTTTTGCTAGTCAGGCCTAGCTGTGAATGCCAGATCAGCTCCTACCGATACTAAAGTTCAATCGATAATATTGGGCCAGTTTATAGCTACTAGGAACCCTGGTATCTTTCTCAGAGACATCGTCACCTTTTGCCCTCTGCCCTTGCCCTTCTTCCTATTGTAATGTTGGATGCAGAAAAAATATCTTGAGACCTGCAGGGGGAAAGCATGAGCATAAAGGTCATATCCTATCATTGCATGGAGACAAAATCATGCCTCTGACCCCAATGCCATCATGCACTAGTACTCGCAGGTTGACCTTGGGAATACTGGTAAATGATAATAACTATTTGATTAACCCATGCTTAAACTATTCTCTCTGTTTATAAACACAATTATCATGTCCCATAGCTACTAGGGAAAAGTCATGGAATGGGATGGAGAAAGAAGACTTTGATGATGCTGACCTTCCCTTAGAGTGACTATCCTGTAGATGACAGTAGACTCAGAAGCACTTACTCTTCTCGGAGCAGATCAAAGGAAACAGATGCCATTTTATTCTCCTTCCCTTGTTGTGTTCTTTAGAATGGATTGCAAAATAAATTCCTGCAAGGATGAACAGTATAAATATGCTCTTGGACAGAATCAAAGCATTGTCAGACATTGAAAGCCTCATTACAAAAGCAGAACGTTGTGAGAGATAGAGTCAGAGGGTGAAGCTCTCAGGTCAGAAGGAACTCAAAACATGACTGAGCTTCTTCAAAAGCTGCCTTCTCAAAGTGGAGTTGACCATAATGAGCTAAACAGAGTAAGCCTGTGGGAGTGAAGACTTTGCGACTTTCATTTGATGATGAGGCAGGACTCAAAATGAGAAGAAAGGGCTGCAAATTAATAATCAGAACTTAGATTGTATGAAGTATAAATGTAGAAAAAATGGAAGCTATAAAAGGTAAAATGGAATGCATACAAATGGAAATTCTAGGCATTAATGAACTGAAATGGACCAGTACTGTGCATTTTGAACCAGAAAATCATATGGTTTATTTAACTATGAATGGTAAATACAAGAGCAATAGAGGTGCATTCACTGTAAAAAAAAAAGGGGGGGGCACTTCAATATCTATCTTGATGTAAAATGCTGTCTGTGATAGGATTATTGTCTAACAGAGAAAATCCAATAAATACAAATATTATTCAAATGTATGCATCAACAACCAAGGCTAGTGATGAAGAAGTTGAAGAATTCTACCAATACCTTTACTCTGAAATTGATCAAGTATGTGATCACGATGCATTGGTAATTACTGGTGCTTGAAATGCAGAAGTCATAAACAACGAGGAATGCACATATCTTCTTGGTGATAGAAACAAAGCTGGAGATAACATGATGGAATTTTTGAAGACCAATGATTTCTTCAGCATTTTTTCAATAATGCAAATTCTGACTATACATGTGTTTCTCTAGATGGAATACACAGAAAAATCAGCTCACATTGACAAGAGGTCTGGACAGATTCAAAAGAGGATGTGGAACAAAGGATATCATTGCTAACTTGAGTTGGATTTTCGATGAAAGCAGAGAAAATACCAGAAAGATGTATTTGTGTTTTATTGACTATGCTAAGGTATTCAACTGTGTGGTGCATAACAAACTATGGATAGCCTTGAGAAGAATAGGAATTCCAGACACTACATTGTGCTCATGTATAATCGGTACATGGTTAAAATGACCATTGTACAAACAGAGCAAAGGAATACTAAAAAGTTTTAAATTAAGAAAGGTTGTTTCAGATTTTCATTCTCTCATTATTCAATTTGTATGTTGAAGAAATAATCCAAGAAGCTGGATTATATGCAGGAGGATGAGGCATCAGTTTTGAAGGAAGGCTTATTAACAACCTTCAAAATGCAGATGGCTTATTTTTGTCTGCTGGAAATGAGGAGAACCTGAAGCAGTTGAAGATGAAGATGAAGTATTGCAGTCTTTAGTACAGGTTACAATTCAATATAAATAAAACTAAAATCCTACAACTAAACCAAGTATTTGTCTAGTTGTCAAGTATTTCATCTTGCTTTCATCCCTAATCAGTGTTCAAGGAAGCAGTAGTCAAGAACTCAAACAATGCATTGCACTGGGTAAATCTGCTGCACAAAACCTCTTTAAAGTGTTGAATAGAGGAATGTTACCTTGAGGACTAAAATGAACCTTACCCAAGTCATGATATTTTCAATTTATTTCTATGCATGTGAAAGTTGGATACTGAATTAAGGAGGCTAGAGAAGAATTGATACTTTTGGACTCTCTGGTGACAATTATTGAAAATATCGCCGATTGCCAAAAAACAAACAAATCTCTTTTGGAAGCAGTATG
Organism: Nesogale talazaci; assembly: GCA_004026705.1. Lineage (NCBI taxonomy): Eukaryota > Metazoa > Chordata > Mammalia > Afrosoricida > Tenrecidae > Nesogale > Nesogale talazaci. The sequence continues at coordinate 7,253 of PVJH01024288.1, read as the reverse complement.
GCCAGAATGCTCCTTAGTGGCAAAGATGCTAGGAGTTTGTCCCATATACTTTAGACTTGTCAGGAGGGAGCAGTCCCTGGACAGTGACATCATATGTGGTAAAATAGTGGAGCATCAAAAAGAGAAAGACCTTTGACCAGATTGATTAACACAGTGATTGCATGGATGGGCTCAAACAAAAGAACCATGGTAAAGATGGCTGCTGGATAGGGGATTTTATTTGTTCTGCTGTAGACAGAGGATCTATGAGTCGGACCCAACTTGAAGGCACCTAACTACAGCAACAGTTGGGAAGCGAAGAGGTAGGATCGGAAAAGATGAAGCCATGGTTCATGGCAACTCCTCTCATCAACCAACAGCCAACTATCTCTGTTCCTCAGTCTGCCAGCAACGCAGTCCTTTCCTGTGTCAGTTTCATAGTCTAGGTGCTGGTCCTAGGTGCTATGTCTCATGGTCTCCCGTTCTCAAATTCCTGCAACTTGAAGCAGAAATTTTGAACATGCCCAGCTGATGGTTCTTCTTTCTTGATGGTCCCAGGAATTCTATCTCTCTGCTTTTGTCATGGCTCTCTGAAACACTCAAGTATGGCAACCAAAATGGGCCAATTTCCTATATTAGTGCTTCACGTGTTTTATTGTGTCCCTCAATCTTTTGGTAGGAGTTACAGAGACATGACTGAAAGATCCTTTTTAAGAAATTTCACCAGGTCTCCTTATAACAAGCTCAAAGTGCATCAGTCTTGTCATTCTGGCTATGCTTCTCCCAATATAAATTTGTTCATCCTCTTGGTAGTACTGAATAGAATCAATATTTTCATGAAAACCAAAAAGCCATCAATTCTTCCTCAATCCCTCTTAATCACCATCAAGCATTTGTATGCACATGAAGCAATTAAAATATCATGGCTTTGGCCAGGCACACCTTGGTTTACAAAATGACCTCTTTGCTTCTTCATACTATTTCATATTTTTTTCTCCCATGTAATATGTGCTTTGTTGGTTCATTGGTTGGTTTGTCCAATACTATTGTACATTGTTTGATTATCTGCTGCTTCCATGGGTGTTGATGATGATTCAAATAAAATTATATCCTTAACAAGTTCACTTTTTTTCTCCATTTTTGGTGGTGCAGATCATTGGCCTAATCATTTGAATTTTGTCTTTCTTTACATAGAGGTCTAATCCATATCAAATATTTTAGATTTTCTATAAGTTCTCTTTGCTTTCAGCAAGCATGGCTATGTCATTGGCATATTGTAAGCTGATAATACACCTTCCTTCAAATCTTCTTGTTGTCCAACTTTTTTTATTATTTGATCAGCTTTCAATTTAAATTAGTGTAATGAAAGGATGTGACCCTGACATGGATGTTTCCTGATTTTAAAACATACACTATCCTTTTGTTTTGTCCAATCAGTTACCTCTTTGTCTATGTACAGGTTCTGTTTGAGTACAACGACATGCTCTGGGATCCCTGTTCCTCACAGTCTTATCATCCATAATTTTATCCAAGATTCATATAGTTGAAAGCTTCTACTAAATCAATAAAACATAGATAAGTACCTTTCTATCATCACTACTTTCAACCAAGATGCAACTGATATCAAAAACTAAATCCCATATCTCATTTCCTCTTCCAAAACTGGTGTGAATTTCTGACATTTTTTTCTTAATGAACTGCTACACTTTTTAAATGAAATGGAATTTCACTTGTGATATTAATGATATTTTCCTATAACTTGCAATTTTTCTAAATCATCTTTCTTTGGAATAAGCATGAAGGTGAACTTTTTCCAGTCAGCTGGCTGGCCAGTAACTGTTCTCCAACTTTCTTGGCATCCACAAGTACCAACTGCCAGGGCTTCATGCTTGTTTGTGGAAATGTCTGTTTGAAACTTTTTAAGTGACTATTACTGTGCCTTAAATATGTTCAATATGTTGCCTATAGAATCCTTCAATATTGCATCTCAAGACCTGAAGAATAGTAGCCTGATGATAGGAATGAAACCAACTGATAACAGACCTGGTACTTCTGATGAAACGATTTCCATTGATTTACTCATATTATAAAATGTAAGCTAGATCATCTGGTAATTATCTTTATCATCCGAGAAACAGTTTTAACTCCCTTGAATACATATTTGTAGGCTCCACAAAGTTGACCCACAGACAGCATTTTCCTGAAACCCAGAGCTTTTAACAGGTGAAACCAGACTACACCTGAATTTGAACAATAACTGGAACAGGAAAAAAGTATGTTTTGAAGCCCTGCAAGGGAACTCTAGGAAGAGGTACACTAAGCACTTTCATGAGCCGGGCAGATATTGGATTTTTTCCAGGATTACAGAAAGCTGCACACATTTAAAGCAGTGCCGTCTGTCTTTTTTGAGATAGAAGCCATTTGATTCAATCTGTCAAGATATTTGATTGTTTTGCAACACACATTCTACTCTTGTTTTCTAGGAGAGAAATTAAGTTTATAATAGGGTATGGGCCAGTAATTAATCAAGTTCTGGGTATTATATCAGCACGCTCACATTTTACCCATTTGTGCCCATTTAGATTTTGGTTCAGCACCCCCAAGTGGACTGGAAATCATAGTTTGTAACCTCTAGTGAGATCTTTCTGAGCTTTAAGAAAAATGGTTTTCTAAAGCACTTGTGAAGTTAAATAATACCTTTGTCTGTAGCAGAGTGTGACCATCTTGCCTTGGGTTTTTGGTTATTCTGAAGAACTATTCTGTCAATAGCGGGGGTATAAGAATTTTAAGTGCAAATGAAATAATGGATATTTTCAAAATTAAATAATTATGCTAATCAAAATACTTATCAAATGAGTAAAAGAGACCCTCCAGTCTAGTAAGAATCTTAGAGAATGACATGTTTGACAAAGTTCCAATCTTGAACACCTTCAAAAAAATCTCACTAACAAAATGACAATCCAACTTTAAAAATTAGCAAAGGACACAAATGGGTACTTTATCCAAAAGGACATTAAAGCTTCTAACAAGCATATGAAATATACTCATGATTATAAATGAAACAACATCCCACCTCTGCAAAAATTTTACTAACCAAGTACAAGAGAATAAAAAAGACTGATGAGGTTTTGGTGATATTGAAACCCTGTTAAGATTGTAAAAGAGTACAAATTTTACAGAAAATTATACAACGCTATCTCAAAAAAACTAGGAATAGAAATATGAATTCTGCTTCTCGGTCCATCCCCTAGAGATCTAATAGCAATGACATGGATATGCATGTACACTTGTTGCAGTGTTACTCACAGTAGCAAAAAAATGTGGAAACAACCTAAGTAAGCATCAAAGCAACAAATGTTTTATAAGGAAGGTTTCAAAAAGTTTGTGGAAAACTGGAAGTAAAAAATATGGATTTTTTCCACAATTTTTCTGAAGCCCTAACATAGATGCAACGGGATACTATGCAGCTATAAAGGATAATTGTGAGTTCATAAAATATATCACAGATATATCTGAAAGACATTTTACTGAGTAAAGTAAATCAATCCAAAAAAATAAAATTGTATTATGCCACCTTTATTAAAATATAAAAAATAGCAACATACACAGAACTCAACATTCTCTGGTGGTTACTAGAGGAAAAGAGGGAGGAAACATTCTTGAGACAGTTATTTAGATGATGAGAGGGGCAATATTGAATGTGAGTAGAGTGTCACAGTTTGGCCACAGTTAATGATGACACCAGGAAGTTCACTGACATAAATGTCAATCATAATAATAAGAGTCAATATTAGCAAGTGCTGTAAACAATGCAAAGGTCCTTCAAAAAGTTCATGGGAAATATTTAGTACTTTTAAATTCAATTTTTATACAATTTTTGACACCTCCAATATATTTTTGCAATCACAGCAATAATAAAAAAATAGGAATCATAACATAGGTATATGTCTATATGCAGAAAAAGGTAGAAGTATGTATATATTTATGCATGTCCAGGTATATATGTAGGCAGGTGACTATACATGTTTGTGTGTGCTTCACATATTTTCATATATATATATATATATGAAAAAAACACCACACAGAATTATTTACTAAGGACCATCCCATTATCTCATGGGACAATTCAATCAATTGACATGAGTTTATATTCTATACCTTGGTTTGGTAAGCAGTATCTGGGGTATTAAAAGCCATCTAAGATACAACTACTGGTTTCTACTTCTCTGGAACAAAAGAGAAACGAGAGCCAAAAACCCAGAGGGAAGACTACTCTATTGGACTAATTGTCTACATGAACTGTTCCACATCTGTCCCGAGAGGGAGGAACTAGATGGTAGATGGTGCCTTTTTTTTCTTTTTTTTTTTTTAGGCATCACTGCTGTCCGGGGGTGGGAGTAGGAGCCCCAGCCCCACTGCTGGAATTGAACCTCCGTCCCAGTGGGCCGCAGTCCTGCACACAACCACTATGCCACCGGGGCTCAGCCCGATGGTGCCTTTTTAACACTGCCATCTGCTCTGGGATACCAGAGATTGTCCAAGATAGAATGGAGAAATTATAGAACGAAAGTAAAATTCTTAAGAAGAAAAGATAATAAAGTCCTGAGGCTATCACCCAGAGGTACCCTTTAAACTTAGAGCTGAACCCCACCTGGAGACCTCCTTTCAAATAAATCTCGGAGTGGCTCATTAAATAAAGATATCATCTGTGAGTACTATAGTCCTTAAAAATAAAACATAGAAATCTCATTTCTATCAGATCAAATGATCGATATTTACCCTAAAGGGAAGTTGGGAAGTGAAGTGTGTTGGGAGAGGTAGTCCGAAAAATTAAATGAATGGGATGGAAACATAACAAGAATGAAAATAATGAGAATGTTGACATGATGTGAGAAATGTAACTTATGTACAGGAATTGTTAAGTGAATTGTTAAGTGAATTGTTATGTAAGGAATTGTTAATTTGTTTTGTACACTTTCACCAAAAGCACATTAAAAAACAAACAAACATTTGTCATGGGCAGGAGAATAAAGGAGAATAAAGAAGTCTTTGAACATTCTTTTATATTTGGAACATTTCCCACACCTAATCGAAATGTTCAGTGGATTTTCAAATTGTATAGCCATTTAACATCAATTTTTATTATTTTAATAGGATTTTTATTTTGAGACATTTCATGGCACCTGAGAACATTAGTACAGATTGAGAAGAGTTAAAAGATGGAAAATTGAACACATGGTGTTCAATTGACAAATTGACAACATGGTGTGAGGTCTTAGATCATATATGGTCTTAGGTCTTAGATCATATATGTTACATCTGGATATAAACTAGCAAAATCCCCTTTTCATTTAAGCCACTTTGAGTGATGTTTCTGTCACAAAATCCTGATCAGACAAATGTAACACAAAAGGGCTTTCCCTTCCCAATACCGAGTTCATGAAATCATGAACAAGGGATTGTGATTAAGAGGAGTTGTGCAAAGATTGAGACTCGGATAATAATAATTAAATGCTGATCATGTTCAAGTATGGTATTTCATTTAAGACCTTAAAAAAGAAGCAATCATCCTAGATGTTGGAAATGCAGCTAAGGAAGAAGGACGAGGAGAAATGAGTGACTGGCCTGTGACTCTGACTCTTCGTTTTCCTGGCCTAATCCTGACTCTGAGTCAGAGACAGAGATCCTAATCAGGGTCTTTCAGCACAATAAAGTGGTCCCAGACCACCCCTTCCATTGAAGATTTCTTCTTAAAGTCATAACTAGGTACATCAGGATTACCAAGAACAGATTAGAACCTTTAAAGCTCAAGAGTATTTTACCTCTGAAATCTTCAGGGTAGGAAAGTAGCACTTCCTACCTTCCTGCTTCCAGAAACCCACCAAGTTAAATGTGGGATATTGGAGGCTCTACCAGGAGATAATACTTCTCAGTAATTCTCTGCATGTTCAGAGCATCCAACCTGATGCTTTTATTATTGCAGCAATCCAAAAGAAAGGATGTGAATATCGAGGCTCTGCTTCCTACTGACATAAAAAAAAATCACCCAGCCTTGGCATTCATTGTAGGCAGCAGTGTCATTAGAAAATATCTTCTACCCAGGTGTTTTTGCAATGCAATTCTTTCAAGCATTATCCCAACCACCTGATTCCAACTTACACCAACTCTAAGGGACAGGGTGGAACTGCCTTATAGGATTTTCAAGCTTGCAACTCTTTCCCAGAAACAAACTACCACCTCTTCTTTCTAGGGAGTTATGGATGGGTTCATTTGACCCACTTTTCATTTAGCAAACATTTGCACACTATACCCCAGACCCAACTCAATGCAGGGTTTCCTTCAGTTGTACATCAGTGACTAGGAGATGGAACTGGCTGGACAACACATAAAAAAAGGTTGTAAATCGTTACGGAAGTGGATGGCAGTTTTGAACCACTGACCTTGCAGTTAGCAGTCTAAGGTCTCTTATTTCAAATACCCCAATCTCCAAACTCACTGCCTCAGGTTGGTTCTGATTCAAAGGGACCCTTTAGGACAGAACAGAACTGCCCCTGTGGGTTTCTGAGACGGTAATTCTTTTTTTTTTAAATCATTTTATTGGGCGCTCATACAACTCTTACCACAATCAATACATACATCTGTTGAATGCAAAGCATATATGTACATTTGTGACCATCATCATTCTCAAAATATTTTCTTTCTACTTAAACCCTTGGTATTACCTCCTCATATTTTCCTCCCTCCCCACCCTCCCTCCCACATGAACCCTTGATAATCTGTAAATTATTATTATTTTGTCATATCTTAAAGTGTCTGATGTCTCCCTTCACCCATTTCCCTGTTGTCCATACCCCCAGGAAGGAGTTTATGTATAGATCCTCATAATCGGTTCTCCCGTTCTACTCTACCTTCCCTCCACCCTCCTGGTGTTGCCATTCTCACCACTGATCCTAAAGAGATCGCCTGTCCTGGATTCCCAGGTTCTGGTTCCTATCTGTGCCAGTGTTTATCCCCTGGTCTAATTTTTTTAAAATATATAAATCACTTTATTGGGGGCTTATACCACTCCTATCACAATCCATACATACATCAATTGTATGCAGACTACATTTGCACATTTGTTGCCATGATCATGCTCGAAACATCCTCCTTCTACCTAAGCCCCCAGTATCAACAACCCATATTTTCCCTCCCTTTCCACTCCCCTTTCCCCATAAATCCTTAACAATTTACAAATTGTCATTATTTTGTCATTGTACAATATACAATGTGTC